>JAMPIV010018518.1:0-42972 GCA_024509875.1 Oreohelix idahoensis
ATATACTGTTCAAAAAAAGAAACGCATAGCTATCCGAGGGCGCGTTTTTATGAGTTTGTAAGTAAAATTTGGTGCTAGGGTATATAAAGACCAGCCTCATATGTTCTTTACAGTGTCAAATGCACGTGTTGACCTGAATTGCGTTCGTTTTTGTAATCGTTACATCGCAGTGGTCAATAGTGTTTATGGCGCAATTTTTGACCACAGTTCATGTTGCGCGCACGTGAAAGCAACAAAATTTGGGGTGAACACTATTCACTGACTACGCAACTGAAACCCTATAAAAGGATAACGCTACATAAAAAAAAATTCATTTCATTTTCAAGCAGACATTTATGGCGTCTCTATCGATAAAATTAAGGAACATGCTATTGGCCGACTGCATGCAGGCGAAAGTCAAAGTCAGGTTGCCAGGCATCTAAACGTGCATCAGAGTACCATCCGTCGACTTTGGCACCGGTTCCAAGCCACTGGCTCAGTTGAAGACCGGCATCGCAGTGGACGACCCAGAGTGACAACAGCAGCGGAGGATCGCTTTATTCGGCTTCGTCACCTCATAGACAGGTTTACAAGAGCCTCCTCAACTGCCCACTCATTGCCTGCAGGACGTCATGTGTCTGATCAAACTGTCCGGAATAGACTGCTTGACGCTGGACTGTGGGCACAACGACCTCACCGAGGACCTGTCCTTACGCACCGCCATCGCCAAAATCGACTTCTATGGGCCAACCAGCATCGTCCCTGGGCAGCTGACAATCAATGGAGACGTGTCTGGTTTAGTGACGAATCTTTCTTTTGTTGCAGCGTCATGATAGACGGCGTAGGGTCTACCGTAGGCGAAATGAACGTTTTGCCCAAAATTGCGTTGATGAAGCTCCGCCGCACGGTGGTGGAGGTGCAATGGTGTGGGGAGTGATCAGTTACAACGGAAAAAGTCAATTGGTGCACATTGAAGGAGGCTTGAATGCGTAACGATACGTCAATGAAATTCTTCGACCCCATGTCCTTCCACTTTTGGTCTGTGTTTCAACAGGACAACGAAAGACCCCATTGTGCACGGTTGACCACGCAGTTCCTGACTACCAACAACATTCTCACCCTTCCCTGGCCATCCCTGTCTCCAGACATGAGTCCGATTGAGCACCTGTGGGATGAGCTGCATAGACGTGTTTGTCGCCGAGACGTTGCTCCAGCCAATAGTCGTGATCTGTTCCAGGCACTCCAGGAAGAGTGGGCAGCCATCCCACATGCCCACATCAGACGACTGATCGCTTCCATGCCCAGGAGATGCCAGTCGCTGACCGATGCAAGAGGATGCCACACACCATACTAACGGGAAAGCCCGTACGCCGAAAAACTCTCGTGACCCAGATGCAAAACAACTGTCAATTGATTGGTTTACCGTAAGGTATTCTTGTGTGCAATTTGAACAATTAACTCATTAAATTAAAAAAGTTATTGAATGTCAAAATTATGGCTATGTGTGTGCCTTCAGTAGCTATGCGTTTCTTTTTTTGAACAGTAATATATATATATATATATATATATATATATATATATATATATATATATATTATATTATATATATATATATATCTATATATATTTACAATTATATGTTATATTATATATATATATATATATATATATATATATATATATATATATATATATATATATATATATATATATATATATATATATATATATATATATATATATATATATATATATATATATATATATATATATATATATATATATATTATATATATATATATATATATATATATATATATATATATATATATATATATATATATATATATATATATATATATATATATATATATATATATATATATATATATATATATATATATATATATATATATATATATATATATATATATATATATATATATATATATATATATATATATATATATATATATATATATATATATATATAATATATATATATATATATATATATATATATATATATATATATATATATATATATATATATATATATATATATATATATATATATATATATATATTATATATATATATATATATATATATATATATATATATATATATATATATATATATATATATATATATATATATATATATATATATATATATATATATATATATATATATATATATATATATATATATATATATATATATATATATATTATATATATATATATATATATATATATATATTTTCCGGCCCTCTGCGCCATACAAAAGTACAGAAAATATTCAACTCTCGTATCATCTAATTTTGATGTTGTGCTACATTGTGAAGATTAACAAATGTTGTTTAGATTTGCGCTGGCTGGTCTGGCTTTGTTCATCCCAATACTAACGTCTATTACCATGTTTCCTAGACATGTAAATGTATCTGTTTGTTCCAGTTTTTGATGTCTTATTTATATAGGCTCAGGTTTAATTACATTGAGTTTCATGACCTGTGAATTCTTGATAGGAAACACTCTACAGAGCGATACAACATGAGGCAATCTGATCATCTAAGAAGAAGTTCCCCCCGTCGAACACGTGTTTCGGCCCATTATTCTCCTTTGCATTCTAAGGGGGGCTGGTCCACCTGGGTCATGACTCCTAAGTGGCTCAGCTTCCTGTTTTCTTGTGTTGAAAATGAACCTTTTCCACCATGGATGCAACTTTAAAATCCACAATTCCGCCTGTAGGATGCAATTGTGAAAGTAACAAAGTGAAGACAAATTGTTGTGGTCGTTCCACAGCACGCCACTGACACGCCTTTGTGAAGCCGACGAGGCGTGAATTCTTTGCGAGCCGGCTTCTAAAATCTAACTAATAAAATGCACGGCCGCCGTCCTTTCACCAATACAATGAAAAGCTCGATGTATTGCGGACTAAGAAAAATTTCAGGATGTTTCCTATACCGTAGGTGGGGGCTAGATTTTACTGTCCCGAGTTCCATAGCGTACTACATTTGTTCCACAGCCAGCATGATGCACTTTCCGCAGTTTCTCTAAGCTTCTTCAGTGCCCTTGTTCTCGACTGTCCTCTCAGCCCCAACAGTTTCAATGAATCATACTCTGACGCAGCTACGAGCCCTCTTGCATCCACCTCAACAGCCATAACCCTTGCAGTGAACCCATCGTGTCTCAGATCCGCGCCAGGTCACTATACTTTGCCGCTTTGAAAGAATGTTGGTTGCTCAATCTGGATTCAAATGGCACAGTCAGTTCAATCATTATAACCTGCTGCAATGATGAAGAATGCAGCACTATATACCGCCGTCTTCGAGATTTCCTGATACTCTCTGGATATGCCCCTCGTCAAGGTAGGCCTACCGCCATGTCCCAGTCATTTGCACAGTCAAGAAGAAATGGTAAATTGCTACCTAATTTACTCCGATTGGGGTGTGCCTGCTTTCCTGCTCTGAGAAAGTATATATTTGCGGTGCTCGGCTTGACTTCGCTATTCGCCTTCATCCTTTATAGATCTAATGTCGGAGCCAGTTCACTTAGCACTTTGTTGTGGCACCATGTGTATTGCCCTTACCCTAATGCCACATTGGAACCTGAAAGCATGTGTTAAATTTTTGCTTTTCCTGTCACAGGGAGCACTGCTCATCTTTTGACTGTCCCCATCTCACAAGGTTTGTGGCCGATGGCAGGAGGTCATACATTGATCTAATAATGAAGCTGAGCCTAAGAGGTGCCATATCCCATATATAATTCTATGACAAGGACCTTTTCAGGGCTCCTTCCCATGCAGTCCACTGGCCGTGTTCAGCCTGCTGCACTGCTTTGTTCAACCTCTTATTATTCTCAGCCCCTCGTATCCCCTGAACTAACATCCCTCTGCGCTCCCTGCTTAATGCCTTGGACAGTTAGCGGAATCTCCATGGCCAAACCCCCGTCTTTGTGTCTGTGTGCATCCGATTACCTCCTTCAGTTTGAGTAACTCTTGGGCAGCATCAACATCTTCTTCCACTCTCCACTTCCTTCCTGTTTTCAGTGCTGGCTGAATAGACTTAACCACTTCATCTGCTGACTCGCGCAGCATCATTGCAAGCCTTGCCTTTCCCACTTTGTACTCTTCAACAAACGTACTTGACAGGAAGCACACATTTTGACTTTTTGCATTACAGGGCTACGTCTGACAAACCTGATGGTTGCCCTAGCCATTTCCGCATGAACTTGTTGACCTTCTGCTCTATAGCTTCCACTGTACTGGTGCTTATTTCATATATAAGAAGTGCTCACAGCAACTTAGGTATCAACATGAACTGGAGGCACCACAGTTTGAATTTTCCTAGGAGTCTGCTTTGGATATGATATGTAGCCCTCTGTCTGCCATTTATATTGTCTGTTGCACTGCCTTCTAATCTTTTAATGAGGCATCGTACACCCTGGCAAAACTTTTAACAGGTTCCTTAATGACAGTAGGGATTCTTTGGTTGGAAACCATGAATATGACCTCCGCTATCTTCCCTTTCCTGACCGACAGGCTTCTCGACTGCTTGAGTTTGAAGCTCATTCTGCACCAGCTGATTAGTTCATCCAGGCGTGCTAACATCCTCCGAGCCTGATGTTCATCTGATGTCAGAATTATTGTGTCATCCATGAATGCCCTGAGCGGTGGCATGAGACACATTCCACTGAGCTTTGGACCTATAGCAATTCCTTCAGCCGCATTGAGGATCATCTGCATAGCCAACATGAAAAGCATCTCAATTCCAACTTCAAAGCCAATCCACTTCGTTGTGTACTCTCTGTTTGAAAATCTGACAGAGAACCCGGCGAAATACAGCTTTAGCATTGCAGCAATCTCTTGTGGAACATTATACATTTCTAGGGCCTGCCACAACATCTGGTGTGGAACGGATCCATAAGCATTTTTTAGATCCAACCAGATTACATGGTGGTTTGCTCTGTCCGACTTTGCCTTTTGAATTGCTTCCCATATCATTGTGACATGTTCTAGACACCCTGGTGTATCTGGGATACCTCCTTTCCGGATGGTAGTTTCAATGTACCCATTTGCCAGGAGGTATGTAGTGAGCTTTTTTGCCATCACTGAGAAGAATATCTTCCCTTCCACATTAAGTAGTGAGATTGGCCTGAACTGACTGTGGAGATTTGTTCCTTCGGGATGTAGACCCCGGTCGCCTTTTCTCAATTCCTTGTTTACAAGTTGGGTTGTCCAAGCATTCTTCAGTAAGCGGAGCAGTCGTTTGAGCACCTCAGGGCACACACAACAAATGGAACACCATTAGGACCTAGAGCTTACTTGTACCGAGCTTTCTGGACAATGCTTTATATTTCGTGCATCGTTGGGGGCTTGGTGTTAAATTCAGCTCCTGGATTACTCGGCCATTTAAGGCCTGCCATGCTGCTGATCGGCTCATCTTTGCGACCATCTGAATATGTCATTCTAAGGTGTTCTTCCATGTCTTCTTTCCTGATGTTTAGCGTACCCGACCGTGGCTGCTCAAACAGTTCTTTGGCAAACTTGAAGGGCTCCCTGAAGAATCTTTCTCTATCCCTTCGAGTCTTCCTTCTCTTCCTGCACAACCTTTCTGCTCTACAAACGGCATTATGTTGGTCTTTCAGATGCCCCCAAACCTGTCGTAACCCTTCCCTTCTCTGTGGCCGCTGCGTTCTTGAACAGTTTTCGGGCATGCTTCTTCTGTTTTCTGATTTCTTCTATTGTAATTTGTGTTCTATGTTTTTGCGGTGGGTTACTTTCTCTTGCCTCCGTGACTCCAAACACTTTGAGACAGTGAAGATATATTATGTCGCCGATGATTTCCAGCTTCTTCTCCAAAATTATCTGCTTCAGGCTGTTATCCAACTCTTTTGACAAGGCTTCGTTCAGCTGTTCCCAAAGCCCTTTTGCACTGGCAGGTAGAAACTTGATTGCATCTCTCTTCCCGTCCAAGAAGTGTGTGATATCATCATCAGGCAGATCAACTTGAATGTACTCAGCACTGTCGATTGACTCATGGCTGCGTTCTTCTAACGTCTTACCCGTCGAGACAGAGCGCTGTTGATCTCCCTCTTATGAACTCTCCACCCCTTTTTCTTTCTGTGGATTTTCATTCCTCTCTGAGTAGAGCATTTCCTACCACGGGAACATGGAAATTCTAGCTGATGTTCGGAGCTCAAAGTCCGCGTAACGGGTCTGGTCGATTCCAATGAGACGTCTGTGGATTCATCATTCTCCCCCCCCCACCCCCTTTCGGTGAATCCTGGGGGCATCTATCATTTTTGGGTCCTGTAGCAATTGTATACAGCTTACGGGGTGCCAACCCGGTTAGTCGGTTTCTAGTCATTCCCAGTATCATCTTTCTTTCCAGAAGTCCATCGATCTTTTCCCGATTGTCACTGGTCTGAGGTTTATGATCAGTCCCACTCGTTGGCTATATTTATTCACGCTGTCTGTTTTTTTTCTTGGATGTTGTCACGATACAAAAGGCGCCTACCTGCACACCTTGGTCCCTTACAACAACGACACTGTAGCTGTTACCGTTAATCTAACAACATTAACAACAACACCGACAACGCAGTCTGGAGGACAAGTTTCCACAATGTAAATAACAAAAAGTAAACTCAAAGACTGTGTCAATCTCGACGTAATATAATCACAACTAGTACATGACATCTAAATGAGGTACAAGAAATACAAGAAATTATTAATTATCTCGGCAACTTATCATTACTCAAATAATGCTAACTTCTCTTCTGGGACTACGACAACTTCTTGGATCAGAAATAACATCGATCCTTGTAACAATTAAAACTACACAACAAACACACGCTGTTCCCTATCAATAGCAACAACGTGACAACTCCGTTCCCTTGTACAATGTCTCCTTACACAAACTTCATAATCTTTTATCTTCCACACGTCAGGTTTATTCAAGCCAATAATAACTTCTACTTTAGACACATGTCATAGCAATCAGTGTTCAGCTGCTCGTGTAAACATCACATGCAGCTGTTACAGGTTCGTATGTTTGGTTCGTGAGTTTTATGTATAGCGTTGGTAATGATCATGGTGGGTAATGTCTGAGGATTATTTCTCAGATGACATGTTATTTGATTATCCTGAATATTGTGAAGTGACCCCAACATACCCAAGGCACGAACTTGAATAGCGATGTCAAAGTAGCGTTTTGAGGGCTGGCAAAATCCCCGGTAATACCTTGTCTACACCTTCACGTAGTTCACAAGGGAACGACTAAGTGTAAAATACTGGCTACCAGATGTAAATACTGGTAAGTAATCTCTCTCAACATTCAACAACTTACGCGATAAGTCAAACGGAGTCCATCTAATAACAACAACATGAAAGAAAAAGACAAAAAAAAACAAGATCCATTGCATTGGTCGATCGTCTTGCGTCCACGTTCTCAGGATTCACACCGTTCGTAATCAAGACATCATGGACTGCCATAGCAAATACTTACCAATAGGACGTTATCCGCCATCTACACGGTGAGGTGAGAAGAGTATATCAATACCTAATGAACTCGGCCCAAGCCTATCCAACGAATTCTAGAGATCTGTCCAATAACGAGTTTGCACTAACATTAAACATCTTCCACATGGTAAATATACATAATATAATGTTCAGTTCACTACTATGACTAGTGAAATAAAAACAGAATGAAATGTAAATCACCCAGTACAACTTAATTTAACGCATTACCTTGGCGCTACAGACTGTTCTCAGCACATTCCATTTTTTTGAAAAGTCAGACTAGGTTCGCGGTTTTTCTTACACGCGAAATCCTGGGATATGTACTTACAATTTACTAAACAAATAGATTCTCCTCATCTGACTCTGAAAATAAATCTGTCAATTCAGTTTCCTAGTCCCGGTGTTCGCTCACTCCTTATAAGATGTAGACAACATGGCCCCCTGTGCTTTGTAAGATCTTATTTGGTTTGAAATAGTACAAGATGACTCACATAATGAAGAGTCAAAGGTTAACTAAAGGAAATTATGAATACTAGACATTCACTCGTGAAAAGCGAAGGTTCCAGATTTTGCTTGCTTGGCGAGCGTGAATTCACATTGAAATATAACTTGCGAAAACAGGTCAATGACTAGTATTCCTATCTACCAAAGCATTGTTTTATGAGATCTAATCAGACCAATAGATCGGACATCAATTTTCAAATCATGCAGATAAGGGTGATTGATGAACCAAATTCAATAAATTTCCGACAATCGATAATTTTGTAACGTAAGGCAGAAAGTTGAACTCATCCCTCCCATATATGGTAATGATTAATCCAAATGCACCTTGGGTACATAACTTACATACAGATATCGGGGATCATTACGCAAGACAGACATGTGTAAATCAATGTAATGTACTTAAACACTTATTAGAAGGTAATTTTTTGTTCAATAACAGTCGGGCCCATAAGCGATTATGTCCACACTTGTTGTGGCACCATACTCACAATGTCCATGACAGAAGTAAGTCTCAAAAAAGCTGTCCATATGAGTAACGCAATGAAGTCAGTCCTGTTCTGCCCATCTGGAATTACGCAAACGAGTCGTCTTATTAAGCTAGGCTAGCGTTTCAAATCAAAGAGAACTCAGCCGGCGATAGTCTATAATCTCAAGTGTGCTCACCGGGACACGTTAGCTAGGATTGACCGGGTAACAAACAAGAAACAACACTACGGAGGCAAAGTCCAACAAAATTGTTTGAGCACCTTTCACCTACAACTATTTGAAAGGACAAGCAGAGTAACAAAAAGATGGAATAGTAACAAAATACAAATAATAGTTTACATTAAAAAGGGTGAGACAATTTAGACATCACATTTAAAACCTCTACAACGGCATGTACTAAAAATCGAAACATTCTTCGCGGAGAGAAAACAAGAGATTCTATAAGTGGCTTGCCCTGCTGCCTTTCGTTAATTTTGCCACACTCACAACTTTGATCCTCATGTAGAAGGAACAGCCTAAATGTCCATCGACGATAGTTCGCAGTAGAAGAACTCAGGCACTATGAGTCATATCCAACAGTGCTGAGTATATCTAGAATTGATCTGCCTGATAGAAGGATCTCACAGACATCTTGGACAGGAAACAGAAAAGCATGCAAAGTTGTCGACCTCCAGTGCAAACCACAGTCCCCCCCCCCCTTTGGGAACAGCTGGACAACAGCTCATACAGATCTAGATAACAACCTGAAGCAGATAACAATTGGAGAGGTGAAACTGGAAAAATTTCATCGACTTGGTGTTCTGTAATGTGTCGTGGTTAGTAAACCCACTATCTTATGTTTTACACGGCACTATGTCGAATATACAAATCATGCAAAGCCAACTTATAGACCACGTTCAAAAAGACCTGGGACAGATAAAATCCTACACGTAACTCAAATGTTCACGCAAGCACTGGCGGCAGGCTAGAATAATTAGGTAAAAGCCATCCACTCCAGTTTTTCCACTGCTCGACCCCATCTGGGGGGGGGGGGGGGGGGGGCAGGGCGGGGGGGGGGGGGGGGGGGCGGGGGGGGGGGGGGGGGGGGCCACCATATTTTCAAAATGACCTTTGGTCCGATTGAGCACCTCTGGATGTCCTTGGTCGACGATTGTCAACAAGGGTCACCCCCTAGGGCAATGGTTATAGTAGATCAGCAGACTGCATCAATGTGTTCATGTGTATGGCAAGCTATATGCTCAGGATACTATATCGGACCCGTATAAATTCGATAGCGTATACGCTAACAGTGCTATGCCTTAATGTATATAACGGTGGTCCATTACCCGATGTATGATATTTCTATGAGTGTGTCCAATATTTAGTGTGGACTATAAAAGATCAAACTGTAAGCAACAATAACAAAGCTTCATTGCACTATGAAAGTAAATTTCCATTTCTGATTATTGTACCAGATGTCAAGTCATGGTATTCACATAAATGCCGTTTGTCGAACTGGAATTATACTAAACCATCCCCGTATATTGTCAATACGTTAGTGGGTTTCAAGGTAGGATTTTCGACATGGCCCTATGACTGTTGCGGAAGTAGGAAAATATTGATGAACCACGTCACTGATCTACAACTCAACTTCTTCAAATACGGGTCTCTATATGGTGTAACAGACTTAACTATTGAAAACAATATGAAAGTTACAACGATGACATGCACACACGATTCCCAAGAGTCTATGGGACCCAGATAAAGATGTGGGCTAAAACGACGATAGTTTAACAGTCAACTCGAGTATAAGAAAAGAGGCCGTTTTATTAAGAACTCAACGCCTTTTATTTTAATAACGTGTTCGAGTTGTAATCTGCAGGAGTACAACGTCGTAAACACTATATTCAAGGGTCAAAACAGATGCTTCGTTATACAATCTGAATCGCAGAAATAAAGTACATGCACGAAGATTGAACAATGTGGCGTTAATGACGTTATTCATGATAGTCACAAGGGGGGGGGGGGTGGAGAGCGGGGGGGGGTGGTGGTGCGGCCGGGGGGCGGTAGAGGGGGGGGGAGGGGTAGATAACCAATTCTATTTATTGCAAGGATTACAAGGCGAATAATTACGCGGGGATACGAGTCAAGATGTCATATCAAATGTTTTATTTGAACTTGTTTTATTCTTTCGTCGAGCCAGTGGTTCGCGCAAATATGTTAAGAAGTTAAAACAAAGTAACAAAGATGATTTAGTGTCCGAACAAAGTAAAACATTCTTAGACAACTTTTTTTTCCGTAAAAAAAATCGGCATCATGTAATATATGAATGCAAATTCGTGCGTTTCTTAAAAACTTCAGTAATAAAACAAAATTAACAGAACCAAACTGCATAAAAATAATAAAGTCTATATAATAAATATATCTATATATACATATATAATATAGAATTTATATATGTAAGATATAAAAATAGATATAAAAAATTAAATAAAAAAAAATTAACAAAAAAAAAATATGAATAAATGTATGTATATATGAGAGTTTTGAATTTAAAATCTATATGAAAAGAAAAAAAAGACTGAAAAAATCAAAAAGTTTGAGATCGTCATTTTAGAAAAAATGAAACCTAAATTTTGAACAGATGTGATTTGACGATAAATTAATAATCAGAAACAACTTTTTTTAATAATAGAAAAAACAAAAAAACTGAATAAATATAATCGTTAACAAAAAATATATAGGTGATACATAAGTGTTTTATAACGTGAAAGTCATGGCACTTTAGAAATAAAATACATGGATAGTGTAATGGTTGTTTCTGCTGATGGGGTAACAGTATAATAAAGTTTAAAACAGCAATATAAGTTATCACAAAAATAAGTCAAATAACATTAAAACAAGGGCAAGAGTTTTCAAACAAAAAGTTAGGAAAAAGAACGAAATGAAGTTTTCAATAGGAACTCCAAGGCACTCTTTGAAAAGGCAACGTTTTTCAAGCAGACATCCAAGCAGAGGTTAAAAAAACAAAAAGAACAAGAAGTTAATTTCAGTGAATAAATGAAAACGTCATAAGGAGTAAAAATAGTGAATCGGTACTCTACAGCAGAAAGACTCAGAATAGGTTGAGATAACAAAAGACTCGAAGAAAAACTCGTTCTTAATTATAAAAAGACAACAAAAAAAATATCAAGTCCTTCTTTCTGCTCGTTTTCAATAAATCGAAAGTTCGAAGTAAGTTCAAAGAGATGCGATATTCGTATGTTTTGGAAGTAATCCAGTAGCTGTACAGAAGTTTAAAGCAGGGAATTCTAATAAAGTAAACTAAAAGAACGATAATGTACTGCAAAAGCTGTTCAAACGCTTCGAAGTTTAAAAAGCAGTGGGTATGTTGAAACAGTAAAGAATCTGTTCCGTAACAGCTAACATGCAAATTTCAACCAAAAAAAAAAGAAAAAAGTAACGTTAATAAAGGGTAAGATGATAAATAATAAGTATCTATGACTCGAAATGTATTAAAGTATCATGGCAAGACGTTCGAAACCAGAAGAACGATATTAATGATAAGAACTTATATAATATATGAAATATATATAAAAAAATAAATAAAAAATTATAAATAATATGAATAAGTAAAAGGAAAATATAATAAAAATAAAAAAAAAGATATAAAAATGGTGGGGTGATAAATTATCTATAGTCCTCACAACCTGTATTTTACATATAGAAACTTGGTAAAATAAATTTCTAGTTCGGATGTTATATTATTGCCTCAGGTTGCTGAAAAAAAAAAAATTAGCTATTAGGTAAAAATACAAAAAGAAAAATGCTAAAAAAGATTATTGTCGCCATAACAACAAATAAAAAGTGACAAAATAAGTAAACCCTGGTACAGATATAAATCTGGAACCAGTTAATCTGTTCCAAATTTAATCCTCCCCTCCTCTGGTAATTATCCAAAGCAAATCTCAATAAACCCCCCTCGCCCTATCCTCATAGTACACACCAACCAGCTACAACAATATAAAAAAACCTTGAAATGCTTAGAAAACAATACAGTTACCACACGAATGCCAAAGTTCAAATGGTTTATAAAATAAAACTCGCTAATTTCTCTTGTTTGGTCGTGCCCTATAATTTCTTATCCAAAACAGATCAGGTATAAACACTAAATGACAAATATACACACTTATTAAAACTCAAGAAAATCTAACACCTTTTAAAAAGTAATAAATCCAATTATATCACCGTGTTATAAATGATTCAGGATTTAAAACAATGCATTCTCTAGTATAATCCTTAGTCGAAAATACACCACCCCATACAAAGCACTAGCCATTTAAAAACCACATAAATTATAGAAAGCACCCACCCAATAACCGACAGTACCCTGATAATATACCCGTTATTATTCTCAAACCAATGTAACTGATCCCAACTTTCAACACCAGCAACACCCTCCGCTTTTACAAGAAATAGCTTAAGTAGATTAAGGATCTTACTGGACAACGCGGGAAACTGGATTTAGCTATAAGCTTTGTTAGATCATTCGTCACCTCTATCTCATGTGTTTATCGTAATGAAAACTTTCGTAGGTCCAGGGGTGTGTATCACTTTTAACAACGTTGTTTAATAATTACCGAAAAAAAAAAATGAAAGCAGTACTCCACTGCAAAGCGATCTAACAACGCGATCACATCCATACGTGAAATCGGGCAAATGATATGAGCTAGTGGGGAAGTTTCAGTAAGTTAGCTTCTGAGGCGGACTGTCAGCTACGCTATGTCGTTTAAGACGACCCCAGCAGATACTAAAAAGAAAAAAAAACAAAACAAAATCAGAAAAAAAAGTGGCATGGTAAAGAATCACCCCCGAATGAAATCCTGCCATTGAGTTCCAGGGCGAAAAGAAACAAAATTCACAAGCGATCACCGAACAGAAAAAATCAGCAAAAGTAAAGCAGGAATGCAAAGCTGGAAGTCCTAAAATTAAAAACCTGCTGAACCCTCCCAAGTAAAAAAAAAATCGAACCCCAGGTAAAAAGTTGACTGACAACCTTAAAATTCTACTAATGTAAAACAAATGAATAAATTCAAGAAATAAAAGAGAAACACTGGAAATCACACAACAAATAAAAACAACCCTCAAACATTTATGCCCCTTAGGGGAAATAAATGGCCCAGCCCCTAGACTCGTCAGCTTAATGGAGAAAAAAGTAGCGTATACGTGCTGCGAATGAAATAGAACCAGAATGTACGTGCTCATGAAGCATCCAGAAAAATGAATCTACCTGTTCCTCGGTAAAGGGGCCCTCGAGATAATCTTATGCAAGGTAACGATATAATTTTCACGGGATGGATGCTATTTTTGAGCTCGTAAGCGATGACTCAGGATTAGAACCCAGCAGTCTAACACACACAACATGACTCAAGATAATCGTGTCATCACCAGGGCGGAATACGGTTTCTTAGGCCGGGTCAGAGTTCTGTTTAAGAGCAATAGGGGGGTAAAAAATAAAAGAAAAGAAAATCAATGGAACCAAAAGAAAGAAATCGTGGCGAACGTCGACAACAAGGGGGGCAAGTACTCAAACGGTCCAGAACACTACCTCGAAGAGGGGCCTAAGCCTCAGCTCTTTACGAACACCGAGGCGGGCACAATAAAAACACTAGTAAGCAAAAGGCAAAAACACGGCCCGAAAACATAAAAAAAAAAAACCAAAGACCGACAAACAGTAATAAAAAAAACACAACATAAAAACCCTAAACAAAAAAAAACTAAAAGGGGAAACACAAGACCCTACGTAAAAAAAAAAAAAATCGTATCGTCTTATCGTTCAGACGAAGCGGATGTTATGTCCAAGATCGCAAACAGGGAGATCCAGGGCGGTGCAAGGATTGAACGTCGTGCACTATCGATGGCTCTGCGGGAAGATTAATGCAATGACCCCGCAAGCTACCAATCGAAGTGAGATATAAGATTAGGAGTACCCTTGTCTTCGAGGGCACTGAGGAAGTCTACATCTTCAGTTAATGGGACGCATGCCCTATCACTGCAGGGAGATACTATCTTCCTAAACTTGTACAGCCATTCCGTTTATAGAGGCTGCCAATCGTAAGTTATTGTCTAGAGGACCACGTTTGTGCATCACTCTATGTAGAGCATCCCAACTAGGAGCTGTACCAACTGATAGAGACGGTCTTACGTTTTAGGGGGGGGGGGGTTGTCCCGCGGTTAAGTAGAATGAGGAGCATAGTCCCATATTGCCCCAGATAATGGTACAACTATCTTTTGAAAATAGTAGGATTAGGGATTGGATGTCTATACACGTCCGTTTTGCTACATGACGAGCCTGCAGTAGCCCTGGAAAGTATCCTTATTCCAGAGAGAAAAAGTAACTGCAACTGTATGAGGTCGAGGCCCCCAGGATTTGAGAGTCTGAAGTTTTACAGGTTAAGCCTCCATTCTTGAACTTGCCCACTAGCTTGCCTAGCTTCAGATGCCCTCTTGGTATGCGCACAACAAACGCTGACTGCTTCAGCATAGATACCAAATGGAACAACAACGACCCATCTGGTGCCCAGACGGGTTGTCTGTGTCAAGCTTGAACCTCCTGCACCAAGGTTAAAGCATTTGTGACTGCACGTTTAGAGCCACATTAATACGTAGCACTACGCCTGCCCGATTACGGGTTATTTCGGTTATAGAAAATGGATACTTGAATTAGCAGTGAGTAGGTCACCAACATTCCTACCATTATTTAATTCTCAACCCTGCTTTGCTGAGTATTCAGAAAGCGCAATGCACGGAATACAAAGTCTATCCGAATTATATATGGGTTGTTTCCATTCGAATCGCTCTAATATATGCTAAAAAGCAAAAGTTAACCACCTACACTATTTTCACCCTTCCCTGTACCTTCCCCTGGGTCCACACTTAGAAATCTAATATGTACATTTTACCCTCAGGTCACCTATTGGTCCGCTACAGACTCTCAGGATTCGACAGATGCAGCACAATACTCCGCTTTGGCAGAATACTCTGTTTAAGACGAATGCCTTACCTTGAAGTTTTAACAATTGCATGTATCCGTCAGAGTAAAAAAATAAAAAAATCCAGATCACAAGAAATCAAATGTACGAAATGTAGAACGCTCACACAGAATGTCTGTTGGGTTGTGTTGTAAAAAAAACAGTCATTTATTTTATTAAATTAGCTAACTATTGAATCCTTAAAACTGATAAAAAAAAAATTAAACAATCCCAAATCAAAAAGCGGGATATCTACTCCTCAGTAAATTCCAATCTGCAGAAAAAGTAAAATCTAAAAATAATAAATAATATAATAGAAACAAATATATAAATAAATTTGTATAAATTATATAATAATAAAAAAATAAAAATATAAATAATTAAAGGAAAGATTTATAAAAATTAAATAAAGTAAACAAAAAATAAAAAAAAAAATAAATAAAAAAAATCGCATCATGAGGTGACAGCCTTCAGCGGCTTTTTATTCCGATCACCATTCGACTTTTTCTCCTCTCTTCGGTTTTGTTTGTGTGACTTCAGAATCGCCAAAATCAGAAGTACGCCTTATATAGCATCGTCCACAATGGCTAGAACGAACTTCATCCATCTAAAGTATTTGGATTTTATGTCCAGTGCCCTAACAACCTCTTCGCACACATTCTTGAACCTCAGCTGCATTCGCCCAACTTTAATTATTCCATCTGCTATTTGCCCGTAAGACAATACTATCGTGATGCTACCATCTTCCATGCGTCGGTGACAAATGGCCAGCCCCCCCAGCCGGTAGTCTGCGCATAATTAAACAATGTATACAAGCATTGAAGTGCCAGCATGGAGAAAACACCTCGATATTTGTCACTTTAACTTTCCACGAAAGATGCCGAGATGAGGCGTAGACAACGAAAATGAAGTATTGATCTATATTTCATGCTTATCAAAGAATGTACCAAGTCACGCAGCCCTATAGTGAGAGTGCTGGTTGACAAAGGCGTAAAAAACCGCCACTTATGTGTCATCATATTATTAGTAAAGGGGTTTCCCAAAGCACACGACTGTAGGCGGGCCCAAAGTAGCTGCAGCCTATTGCCAATGCGGCTGTCCATTTCTGTATCCAGTGAAGTTTCGACATTATGTCAGACCATATTATGTGAAGTGGTGCACCACAGCCAAAACATAATATCGATAGCAATGAACTGGTGCATCACCCGCATCTGACTCAGCAACTTCCTTTTTTCATTAGACTTATAGTAGGCAAAGTCTTGCATGCTGAGTGAAGCGACTCATCAAGCACAGAAGCTCCTAGTTGCTTGAGTGACAGCTGCAGCGTCATCAGCCGATTACGTTGAAAGATTAAACAAACGGCCATTCTGACCAAGTGGTGAAAGGCACATTCCTTCAGCAGCATCTCTGAATGAAAAGTGTAAGTCTGTAAGCAAAGACGATCCATAAGGAGGTTTAAGCAGTGCAAAGCTGGAACAAAAACTAAAGCTCACTCAAATTAAATTTTTACACTCGTTTGAGGTAAGGATACTTTTGATCACTCCACTTCAGTATTTTCAACATGTAGCCTGACGTTTTTTATTATAATTGTATAATTATTAATATAAATAATTTGCCTCGTATTGACGAGGCGCGTCCCGTTCAACCTAGACGTTATATTAGGGCCGTATGTCCAAATATAAAAGACCCATAGTCTAGGATAACTATTAATAACCACACAGTGCGGCTGGCGATGGACCACAGACGTCACATTTTATTACTATCTTCCGGACCGTGAGGTTAAAAAAATGACAGTTTGTGCATTTCAAACGCCACAATCCTTGTTCTCATTCTCACTGCTGTTTATTCAGAGAGTTTATCAAGCGGAATAACGTTCAATTCAGCACAAACTCTGTTTTTCTTGTGCATTATTCAGATTTTAGTCCGAGGTTTCGTCATTTAGATTAAAGCCATATTACAAGGCATGCTAAACAGCTTATTTTCAGGTGGATATTAGGAGAGTCCATCCCTAATAACCCCCCAAAAGGGGACAAAGCTTTTGTGAGTTCGTAAAGGTGATATTTGAAACAAGTTGATCCTAGAAAGGGCAGTAATTCGATAATTTTTTTGGCAAAGTAGATTAAGAGTTACAATACTTGGTATACCTGATTAAGCTTGAGGTTTGTTTAACGTTATAAAAGCAACCTTCCATTTTTTATGAGTGACAAGTACAGGAAAGCGTGCGAACGCTTTTATCTCAAATGCTGAGATGTATGTATTCTGTACTGTTTTTGAGCTGTGTTCAAAAACAGCGCAGTCTCGATTTGGGTTTTTTGGCGGGACTAGAGTTTGTGATCCCGGAGAGGATAAAGGATTCGGAGCGTAGGTACCGGGAGTGGTCAACGCTGAATGTGTGTGTATTTTCGTAGGATGTATGCCACGTAGTTGCATTGAATAATGTCGACTTAATTGTTTTTTGCTGGGTGCTAGGCCATAATTAAGATGAACTGCTGGGTGGCAGAATAAAGGTGCAGGAAATAAATTCTAGCGCAGAGGATGAGTCGGAGGCTTTATCCATTATTTAGTGAACTGCTGGGGTTGCAGTATTATAATTGAGACGTGAGGACATTAGGCCCTAAATTATGTGAACTGCTGGTAGCAGTATTATATGTCCTAGCGCAGAGATTGAGTCTTGAGGACTTTAGGCCATTAAAATAATGTAACTGCTGTGAGCAGTAATATAAGTGAGTTCGTGAGTACTTTAGTCCATAATTTATGTGAAACTGCTGGATCAGAATTATATTGCAGAAAATAAGTCAGCGCAGAGATGAGTCTGAGGACTTAATGCCATTTAAATTATGAGAACTCTGGGTGCCTTATAAGAAAGGTTGATACATGAGGGACTTTAGGCCATAAATTAAGTGAACTGCTGGGTTCAGAATATAATTGAGTCAAAGACATTAGGCCATAATTTTATGAGAACAGCTGGGTGCAGTAATACTAAGTTATTCCCTGAGGTGAACTTTAGGCCATAATTATATGTGACCTGCTGTGATCCTATATGACAATCTGCCGTAGATATAGTCCCGCAAGAATATTCGGAGGACTTGTAGGCTTTGATAAATATCACTGATGAATGTTGAAGAGAATTGTATTGTCAAATAACTTGTAACTGTGACAGTGATTATATCAATGTAAACGTTATCGTGCAGGACATAATAAAACGACATTTAAATTGTCACCATGCGTTTACCACAGTCCATTAATCTTATGTAGCGTGCCTTAGTGGTGTGAGTGACCTACCCTTATCACACACCCACATGCAATATTCTACACGTCCGTAACAAGTGACAGTACATCCAAACAAAATAATCAGTATCAACCACGGTAACAGTGGAGGCCAATCACATTGGAACTAATGATATTACCCATACGCGTAACAATATTTCTCTAACTTGAGAGAGTATTGACAGACGGAAGGATAAAATCTAATCCGATACAGACCACAAATCTGTATAAAAAGATATATATGTTTCGGGGTTCTGACACCCGCAACAGTCGTTTTGAGATAACATCAGCTTGACCTGAATCTCATGAGCTACAACCTTGACTGGTTTTTATGCACATGTGTGGGCGCAATTTGGGAAACGCCTTATTCGTGTAACAATCAGCATATATCACTGTCGTGACGTCCTGTGTCGTGCCTGTGGAAAACAACAACGTCAGTATCCTACATTTGCTATCAGAAGTGGCAGCGAAAATATAAGGCATCGAGTCCAGCAGTTTTATGAGGTGGAAGACAACTCGGAAGGATTCCGTTTACAAGTCGAGTGTAATGTGCAAGTTGGTACAGTCATACTTTGCAAGTAAAATTAGCTCTAGTCAGGAGCGGGTTTGCTGTGTTTCCTGTTACGATCATCATGTGTCTCCTATGGCAGGTTATTGCCCCGAGCACATACCTTACTAAAGCGAGGACCTGAAGGGAAAGAGAATCAAGAACCAAATACCTTTCTGGGCTGATAGACCTGTTTAGCGTCAAGAATAAATGTTGATTATTTTAAAAGTCTTGGCGGACAGGGAATGGAAAATTTGACAGATAAGTGATTTTTGTATTGTTTCTGTAAAGTTGTGTTCATAGTCACTACATGTCCTCGAGGCCTTCTGAATTCTAATGCATTTTTTTTATAATTCCTGTTGTTTGTTTATGTTTGTTTATGGTCTATAGTGACATATAAGTATGAATTTAAATGCAGAAATAGTGGTTTATGGCAATAACATGTGGTAAGGACTACTATTATATTGGACTTATGACAATATACTGAGTTCTTTGAACAGAAATTGATCTGACAGTAATTGAGGATTAGTTGGCAATTATAATTAGAATGGTTAATTTAGCAGACAGGAGTAAAAGGTGTTATTGATACCTATAACAGAGATCTCAATAAGTAATTCACCTAAGAGATGAATGACGAAATGGATCCTGATAAGTATGGTTGGCCATTAATTGGAATAAATTATTATTATCAAGAGGGTAAAAATTATCAGTAGTAAATAAAAAGGTGTACCAGACCTGGTAAGGCACACGTGGATGGACGGAATTGAGTATGACAGGTGCGTCGTGTGAGAGCACTTAAGAGATTTTGCTGAGTTAATATATTTTCATTCCATCCCTCATTATAAGAATGGCTAGTAATATATAGCAAATTTTTCATGCTGCTCGATCCTTCCTGTGTATTTGTTGAGTATAATAATAATTCATTGTTGAACACGCCAATATGAAAATTGAAGTGGTATAGCACAATATAATTGCTGCCAATCAGGAAAAGAAGCTAGAAGATGATTGAAGTAAGAGTCAACAGACAGGAAGGAAAAAAATTGCATAAAGGGTAAATGCGAAGAGAATGAACTTAAGGAAAATTAGCAAAACTAACAAGAGATTTAAATATATCAAACCTTGTGACCTTGCAAAGTACATCAAGTTATGATTCTTCACTATTTTTTTTTCTTTTTTTTTTGAAGGTATAAAGAATATGAGGTCCCAGATAAAAGTTTTTTAACAGTGTAGTTTGGAAAACTTCCACAAGAGATCCAACGAAGAAAAGTACAGATATGAATAAATAAAAGCGGAAACCAATGGAGCGAGAAAGGATTAATACAATGTACTGGATACATGATGTTATGTTTTTGATAAACTTGAAAGAGAAGAATACTGTAATACCAGGGGAAGTCGATAGCTGGTGAATAATAAAATGGTGAATGAAAACACAGACAATAAAGAGGTAAATAAAGAGCAAGATGGAAAAAGAGACATGTATGAGAATACCACAGTAAAAGCAATGTTTGCAAAGATTGAGAAATGCAAGCAGAAGAAGGATCAGAGTTTTTGGCCTATACTGATTAATAAATAAGAAACTTAGTCAAGAGATTGCGCAAAGTAGATCATGAAATTGCAGAGCCGAAAACGGTACATGGCCTGCTTGACATCGTCTTGGATAAAAAAATGTGGGATATTATCTGTCTATGTAGATAGACAGAGATAGACAGAAAGATGCGAAAAGTCAGCCCAACACTTTATTAGTTCATATAGAGGTCAATACATGTAAACATATAACTTTTCGTGGGAGAAAGGGGGGGGGGGGGGGGCGGGGGCAACTTCCCTATGCTAGTAAACTATGACTCTATTGATAATTCCTTGGCGTCAGGCCTAATAAAGATTCTTGTTTTTTCAGCCAGTCAATATTACAAAAGAATTGAGAAATTGAAAGTTAAGGCTCCTAAATTCAATCACGTGTGTTATACTGTTGCAGATTCTATAAACTTGGTAACAGGGAATAAACATAGAACTATATTATCCAGAATAAAACCCACTATGGGCAGTAAACTAACAATCTAAGGGTTCAGTTACATTGTCAAACTAGCACAGCATTATGACGGGATTGGAAACAAAATCCCATAGGAGAAAAGGAATAACAATTGATTAGAAAGAGAAATAATCACAAGATTAGACAGTACCAATGGAGTATTTTAACAAGTGGTAATTTTGATTCTCCAAGGAATTGTAAAACATTAGCGAATTCAACATTTTGATCCGAAGAATTCTGTAATATAGTATAAATACCTTTAAGAAAAAACTATCAATCTGGTAATGATTTTGCTACTAGAAAGCAATACTATGTCTAATGGACATTTAAACAAAGAAAGATATGATTAACAACAACAAAGCTAACATGGGTCATATAGACATAAACCTTTGACAAAAGAGGGTATTGACAAGAAGAATAAAGAGAGAATAATAGCTCATCACATTATCCTAACATAACATTACTCAGCAAATTCTAGATGTCCAAAGATTGAAAACAAAGCAACTGTAGTAATACATATATTTCACCAGGTAACAAATAAAAACGCAAGTAATACTAACTTAGCTACAACATGAGCCCAGAGACCGTAGTAAATAGAGATAAGCAAGGAAACAATAACACAGTGTTATTAAAACTATTACATGATAAAGAATTTCAGCACTAGATAGTGTCTCGGTGTTGTGAATTGTAACAATTGTTTCAAGCCTACAGCAGTAAAGTCTTCTTTAGATTCCAAGATGATATATAAAAGAAGAGCAGAGGGCATGTGCAAGGACCAATACATTACAAGGACCAACAAAATTGTTAATTGTAATTTGACTTCTACGTTTTTTCTCCTTGATTGTACCAATCATTAAATGGAAATTTTCATTCATATATTTTTGTACAGAAGCGACATTACCGATAACAGTCAAGGCTCCTGAGACATATTAACGATGATAAATGGAGGACAACTTTGGTCATTATGGAGCTTTCAAGCGTAACTTTTACAGCGTCTCAATCAACATGCTGATATTTATACTTGCTCAGGTGCAAGAAATTATTGACAGGTAAGGGAATCTAAAGAAATACATCTGATTATTTTATATATAAAAACAGTAATTATTTATTGTAATTGTAACAATACATAAATGAAAAAGTCTTATTTGCAATAACATTAAATTTCGTTTGAATATTTAAATCATAATTTGATTGTCCATGATTTAGTTAATACTATTGATAAGATATCATACCACTGTATAACATGCAGAAGTTAGTTTTGATATTTGATTGTAGTAGCAGTTATAGTAACGCAACTTTTTGTACAAGTTTAGTTTGCCACCCTCTGCACAAAACTCATTAGTGTAAATGGTGCCAAAAATACAATTACGATACTTCATTAGCACTAATTTTTTCTCAAGTGTATTTATGTGATAAATATATATAGAAGATGAAAAAAAAAACAACTAACATTATTTAATGTGTGTCTGAAATAGAGAAAGATTTTCAAACTTCCTTCATTTCTTGAAGTCGATTTCTTTGTTAGTTACTTCATTATAGCTTGGAATTGGATGTAAATGTAATCCAATATATTAATGCAACTTAGTTATACGAAACATTTATTGTATTTTTTTTTTATTGAAAATGTATTTTTTCGAACGTTTGTAATATTTTATCTGCGCCAAAGCTAGTCTTGTAAATTATGGTAGTAATGTTGTATTGTGTCCATTAGTTCCTTGAAAAAGTTGTTTTAATGATTGTGCAATATTCTGTAATTAGCGCTTGACATTGTGAGACAGTGTCCAACCTTTAGATAGCGTTTTTATTTTTGTTGTGTGATATCTGTATAATTTATAATTAGTTATAGTCAAGAATTATAATAATTTTGGCTAAATTACTTACAAATCTTTTTTGTCATAAAATTTTTTACTTTTGTGTTTTTAGATATGATGATAAACTTATGGTATTTTGTTTTGTAATTTTATATGATTATGATTGAATTAAGTTAAGACAATATTGATTTAAAAATTAGATAGTTATAACTATATTACTACTTTTTCTACATGAGCATCTATACTTTCCCATCAGTCTTTGTCTGACAATTCGTCAACCCAATACAACTAAACTGAATTACAATTATCCCATCATACACTAATAAGTTGATTAATACTTCCGTGTATACATCAATTTCTCACATATATGCTTCGTGTATACTTTTTTCTGTATACGCTACTTATACATTCTGTCTTTGTATTGTTCAATTAATGATTAACTGCGATCGGGATATATTGAATATGCTTTAACAAGATTTGACTTGTAAATAATTTGTTTGTTTTTCATATTGATGAATACACATTTTACTTCTTACGAATTATACAATAGTTAACTTGAAAATATCATTTCTATATACTATTGGATTTGAAGCTTAGATGAGTATTATTGTATATGTCTAAACTTAGTTCTGTAATAGATACTTTTTTGAGATACTATATCATGGTTTTCTAATAAGATTAATTTATAGTAAAACAAACGTAATGATGAATGTTATTTCCTTTACAATTACTACGAAATAATTTGTAGAAATACTATTTCCTGACTTATCATAAGATGAATTTTGAAAAACAAAAGGTTAGAAACACCATTCTCTATAAAATTTTTTCGATATTGGGAGTACATATTATCAAAAAAAAGATAGAATCCTTTTTTTCATCGCCTTGTAGTTTGAAACAGTAAACAATTTGTGATCCAATTAAAGGTTGCATTAATTCCCTAAAATTTTATGTGGTCAAAGACGTAATTATGAGTGTAACAATACTTGTAAACCTGATTAAGCTGCTGTTATAGTTTAACGTTTAACAACGAACCAACTCCAATAATAAATGAGAGTCCCGATGTACAGGAAATCTGCTGAACTGATTATCTATATATCACATAGCTGATATGAAAAAAATCAACCATAAAAAAGTCGTTCAAGTTTACAAAACAGCTGTGAGTCACGAATATGTGGGTATTTTGGCGGGACTAGATAGTGTTATCCGTGATGTCTACTATGTTAAACGGCATTCTATGTGACCGTTTAGATACAACTGACGAGTTAAGTGAGTATAATCTGTGCTAAAGTATGCCAACGAAAGCATTGTGAATAAAGTTCCGACCATAACAGTGTTAAATGTGCTGTGTGTATAAGTCCCTACAATGTAGTGAAACTGGCTGGTTGCCGTAATATCTTGCCGTAAAATAAAATTCTCATCGCAGCGAAGATCGTAGAGGACTTAAGGCCAAAATTATATGTTAACTGCTGGGAGGGTGCCGAATTATAATTGACGACGTGAGGACTATAAGGTCACAACAAATGTGCACTGCAGTGGTGCATTCAAAAAAGATCACTCCGCGACAGAGCCGTTAGGACTAAATGCCCTAATTAAAGAGAACTCAGTTAGTCAGAATAAAGGGAGACGATGATGACTAAAATGGCCCAAAAATAAATGTGAAATCTTCAGTGTGGCAGACATAAAGAGCAGTATAATCAGTCGAAGCGCAGAGAGATCGTGAGGACCTATTAGGCCATATAATTAATGATGAACTGCTGGAGCATAATTATAAGAGAGACCTGAGGACTTTAGGCCATAATAAAAAGAGTGAACATCTGTAGACATAATAATAAGTGAGACCATGAGTACTATATTCCCTAATATAAAATGATATGAACAGCATTTTGGGCAGTAAATAAAAGTGCGTACATGAGACTTTTAGGCCATCAATTATGTGACTGCTGGGTGCAGATATTATAGCGCATGTTTATAGGCAGAGATGAACTTGAGGACAGAAAGGCCTTGTATAAAGTGATCTAGTCAGATGACTGTTATAAGAGTATTAATTTCAAAGCACTTAGAAATGTATACTGTAGTGAATCAATCAAATTAACCGTGAATACGAGCAGTGAACAAATCAATCGACAAAAAATGTCACCAGGTCTTTAACCACAGTCCAGATTCAATATGACGTGCCATTTGGTGTGAGTGTCTACCCTATCACACACCGCCTAGCAATATTCTACACGTCGTAACAAGTGACCAGAATCAACAAACCATTTAAAAGAATCATCCTCGGTAACAGGATATATAAGGGCCTTATTTTCAGCTCTCTTGAAATTTATCCTGAAGCTGGCGGAGAGAACAGAACATGTTCTATAGTTATATGAACATGCACAGATAAACAAAAAACAAAAAAAAAAAGAAAAAAAAAAAAAAAAAAATAAAAAAAAACACTAAAAAAATAGAAAAAAAAAAAAAGTGCTAAAAAAAAAAAAAAAAAAAATAAAAAAAAAAAAAAAAACGGGTTAGCTCAAGCACATAAAAAAGGCCCAACGATCTACGCATAAAAAAATAAAAAAGAAAATCTGATAAAAAAATTGGTCTAATAAAAAAAAAAAAAAAAAAAAAAAAAGAAAAATAAAAAAAAAAAAAAAAAAATAAAAAAAAAGAAAAAAAAAAAAATAAAAAAATAAAAAGAAAAAAAGAAAGAAAAAAAGAAAAAAAAAAAAAAAAAAAAAAAAAAAATGGACTTAAAAAAAAAAAAACAAGAAAAAAAAAATAATTAAATAAAACTGAGACAATAAAAATAAAAAAAAAAATGAAAAAAAAAAAAAAAAAAAAAAAAATATAAAAAGCTGATAAACAAAACAAAAAAGAAAAAAATAAATAAAAAAAGAAAAAAATTAAATCCCATAAAAAAAATAAAAAAAAATAAAAAAAAAAAAAAAAAAAAAAAAAAAAAAAAAAAAAACTGGGTACACAGATTCTTAGAAAAAGAAAAAAAAAAAATGGCGTAAAAAGATAAAAGTACCAAAAAATATTAAAAAGATATTAATATAACATAATCTAAAACATAAGTATATATATAAGTATATAGGGGGTGGGGGGGGGGGGGGGGTAAATATACAGTATGAACCTCCAAAGTTGACCACCACTCTACAATGACCACCTCCCGAACTTGACCACTAATACATAGACCGGACACTCACCACAAGAACCAATAGGAAGACGAACTCTATAAGTTGACCACCTCTTTCAAGTTGTATCATGGACCACTTGGACAATGACACACAATAGTAATAAAACCCTCAATAACTTTGACCAGTTTTTCTAAAAAAATCCGTGTCCTTTTAATTTAGTCGCACAAAGGCTTTTCTGACGCGTATTACGAATGATGCATTGCCGACAAAGAAAATTAACCTACCTCTTTGATTTTTATTTCGCCAACATCAAAATAAAAAGACCAATTCTAAGCAAAACTACATATCTAGCTATGACTTCCCTGCCCGTATGATATTAAGTACCACCCTAACTTAAGTATCTCACTCAGCAGAGGTTTTTTATATACACTTTGAACGTTGATAGAATTAACCTAAACTTTTTGAATGGCCCAAAGGAAAGAAACTCAAGGAGCTAGACCATGAAGTAAAAGGTTGGAACTTCTACATTTCTGGAAAGCCACATCAAAAAAAAAAAGTCAGAACCTTTTGGTGTTTACAGACCACAGTTAGCAACAATCCACAAACCGTAAACATGAGGTACTTGGAGAGCTTGATGGTAGGAAAGCGGAGATCAACATCGAAAAGATGAAACTCCCCTGGATTGAAAGTACAATGTAAGCCACATTACACTGATTCAAACAAATGAGGGCAGTTAACGCCGAATCTCCGGGCCGAAGAAAATCAAGAAGTTGCTAAACAATACGCAAGTTAATTCGGGGTGGCATAAATTACGATTCCACGCATCAAGTGGTTGGCTCTAGAATATATACAGCTACACGCGATCTCCCATAAAGAGAGTGTGTGGATTAATCCAATGAAGATCCAGAAGAAGCAGTTGGAAGAGTATCAACACAAAGTTTCCTATAACTTACGCCAGAGCATCAAAGTTACGACGACATCTATTAATTGCTGACGGAGATTCAGACTCTTTTGAAGGCGAAGCCTGACAAGAGCTTCGTGCCAATTAGTGTGACCAATGTAATAAGCGAAAACTTTCCACAGAACGTTACCACAGTTATGTCTTTGTGCGATAAAATAAGCTACAACCGTTAGAGATGACACAAAAGTCCCTCCCCCCCCCCTTTGAGTAGAAAGGAAAATCGGCAAAGCCACGAGCATTCAATGAACCGGAAAAGCCCGAAGACCTCCACGGTCACTTGGAGAACAAAACAAAACCGCAAGGAAGACAGGCGCCCAATATGAGGAGTGGGTAAGGGGCAACGACCGAGAAAAGAAGAAGAAGAAAGCGAGTCCCAACACTCAGACCAGGTATACACCAGATCCTGGGCCACCTACACGTTTAACATCACACAAACTTGACACCTAGAAATTTTCAGCCACAAAACACCTAATCAAAAACCCAACCTCTTTTATATAATATGACCATGCTTTATCAAACATATAAAATGCACTACCTTGCTCAGCTACTTGCCGTGGTGTCATTACTGCAAACACAGAATCTGTGTTCCGCCAGTGGGAAGCAACTTCATCATCTGCATCCGTTAACGTCTCTGGAAGCTTTCTCAGGATCAGTTTCTGTCTTGGTAATAAAGTTCAGTCCGTAAAAGATACAGACAGAGTTTAAAGCAATAATGGAATGTCACAACCCAAGCGCATGATGTTTATAGCCCCATCTACAGTTCAACGCCATGGCAGAATTCAAAGGAGAGAGATTTTAAGTTTTTGTTGGCAATAGCAGAAGAGGTGTCACCCATTAATGAACCTGACCCAGAAGGAAATTTTCCAAAGCTAAAATGACCGAACGTATACAGACAAGCATAACGTGCATGAAGCATCTGTTGTGAAGTGAAGAACAACAGACGATGACACAGAAATTGCAGAAGACTCCAAAAGAAGAGGCTACAGGCAATCTGATCATGCCGATAGACAGTCATGTAACTGTGGAAAAAAAGACCAGGTCTATAAGTGGGGTGAACCATCTTGAGTAGTGCTTTCTCCACATTATTTTGGTAATAAAGAAAAATGACACAGACCAAGAATTGTACACCTTTATCAGAAAGAATTATTAAACCAAGTATAAAAACATTTGTTGCTGATTTGATTATGATGTTGTTATTAAGATGAATTCGTATGCTACTTATTCACCAATAAAACTGATTCAAGTAAGTAAAGTATCAGAACAATACCCTCGTTCCGTCTTATTGACTGTCGTGGAACATTCTAAATCCACATAAATAAATTACAACGTAAATAAAATGCCTACCACATAAATTCAATAAAAGGGAAAGAATAATGGAAAAGAACATAGCTGTCAGCAAAGACTGCACACGATATCCCCTTTTTCAGCTTCGTCATGGCAAAATTCACACGCTTTCACGTTACTAGTAAAGCTACCGCAGCATACACGGCGTTTCGACAAAACAATAAAACGTGTTACCTTGTAATTCAAACAAAACCTTGAGCTAGCACCCTGCGTAATTACCTAAATTAATACATCCATAATTTCATATTATACACTACTATAACAAAAAGCTAATGACAGATGGAATTCAGAAGAAGAGAGTGAGGGCTGAAATCAGTAACTGCATGCAACACTAACCACCACTCGCGATATACAATTAATGCACCCACCCCTGCGATAAGGCCAGAAGCACAAACTGTATTTTACAAATAGACAGTGATAAAAAAACCAACATAAACCATAAAACTACGAGGTGTTAGGTATAAAAACCCTGGTAAAATCTTATTAGGAAACATGACATTCTACTGTATTTAATGTCAAGTACCTCCTGAATATTCTGACAGTAACAGCAACACCCTAAAGTTTGGAAGTGAGGAGGTGGTAACAGGCACGACAATCCTAGAATAAAATACATATTATGAACGCCGCCCTTAGCTCCAATAAACATTGAATAATTGGTGGATCCTAAAGACTAGCAGACAAAGTGAATATGTTTAAGAGTTACGCGAAAAAGTCTAGGAATAAACCAAGTTATAGCCAAAGATAAAATAGTGAGGATTCGTACAGCACCAAATCATAATCGCACGGTGGAAGGGAGGGTGGGGTGTGACCAGTTTGAAACCCCCATTATAACGAAAATGTCCAACCAATTTACAACCTATTTTGATAGGCGGGAAATGATATAAATGCTAAACATTATTTCGTCGGCCTGCAAATACTACAAATTGTTGTATAAGGGAAACGTAGGAAGGATACATTTTTTCAAAAAAAAAAACATGTAAACGTGGCCCTATTGCTAGAACCGTTTTAGATATAGACCCATTAGTAGCGTCTGATACATTGCCACAATATAAAAATAAACATACTAAACAAACCAGATGTGCGTTGAGAGCCTGCATATAATTTAAAAAATAAAAGCCTGGGACAAGTGAAGGCAGAATGTAAATTGTGTGCCATTATTCATCGCGTTCAACGTAATGTGTGTTTATAATTCCATGAATTATTGGGACCTGTAGGTCAAAATTATTTGAAGCAGCACATGGTCTGAGTATGTTGCTGAACTCCAGAGGCAGTACAGCAAACTCATGGTCCCAGATATCGACCAGTTGAGACGCTCCAGAACACAGGGAAGCAAACGAGCATGAGGAGTCATTTCCTCCGCCATCACGAAAGATAAGCTATCTTGCCAGAGGAGCCTCAACATTATGTTGCCCCCCTCTAAAATATACATTATATTAAACACATAGGGAAAATGGAAATCGTTAAAAATGACAGGAACTGTGAACATTACCCAATACTTATATCCAACATGAAACAAACACGTGTGAAGTCATATATGTGACAAACAGCATCCACTTGAAAAATCCAGTATTACCTCATATAACAACTTTCACAACTTACACACATAGATAATAATAATAAAAATTCAATACGAATGATCAACTTAAAAAAAGGTTAACATAAAACTTGTATACCAATTGAATGTGATTCCTTTATCACTGAGTAATTGAATCAGGATAACTATTATAGACAGGAATGTAATACAAATAAAGTATAAACTGTAAACCCTAGACTCATGTAAGATAGTCCTTAATAGAGTGATATTAGGTGTTTAGTGTACACAGTGAATAAAGAATATTGTGAAAAAAATAAGATTGTTTATCTACAGATTATGTTATTGTTGACTTACCCCAACATCAATAACATAACCAAGAGACATTCAACGTAGTCAACACAAAAAACCCGAAAACTTCAGACTCGAGGAATAAATGTGGTTAGCAAGTAAGGTTATCTGAAAAACACTACACTTAAATAATAAACAACATACTTCACATCAGATCTCAGTCAGTCACAAAGTCCCCTAAAAAAAAATATATAAGCATCCCACTTATACCACATATAATGAGGGGCTCGTCCGATAAAGAACATTCACCTGTTATATATAATTGTAAAAATCAGAATTAAATGTTAATCCATGGTTGAATACAATAAGGTAGAGCTCTCAGTGCTGTGTGGATGTCCTTCGAAAATTAATATTAAAGAAAGACTATTGTATACAATTGCCATGATTTTTATAAAGACAATGGCTACCCTGGTCCAAATATCGATCAGCTTGCTGATCATACGTGCTAAAGTGAGATATGAAAGGACGGTAAAAAGAACAGCTAGCTTATGTCACAGTGTCAGAAAGATACCAAAATAAAGACCGAGAGTGAAAGAATGATAAGCCACTTAAAGCAAATAACTAGAGCAGAAATTACCTAAAGAGCGATGCTGTCATCTTAGTAGGACAGACAAAGAGGCTATAGCACTTGGAGATTCGGATCGTGCTGCAGACTTAAAGAGACTCCCCGAAGAGAAAAGAAAAACTCTTGTAAAGGCAGCATAGAAAAAATGATAGCAGTAAGAAAGGACGACAAGAGAATAGCTGCAGAGAGTTTAAGGCAGTAACGAGAGGAAAGAATATTGACATGCAGAGAGGGAAGCCGACTGATAAGAGAATAACCAAAGGTAACATTGAAGATCCTAGCAAAGGGCATTATTAGAGTATCAAGGCCATTCTACCTTGAAAATGGTACCAGTCCCTTATTCCTCCGATGCAACGCAGTCAGGAGAGCCTCAACCTCAGCTATTACATTCATAAAGAACATAATGTATTGAGAAAGACGATGATATCGAGAGCCTCTAAACAGATAACTATAAATAGCTACCACGTAAGGTTATAGCTATAGAACGGAGGAGCAAAAAAGATATTCCAGGTCATCGATTGCAGCTAAAAAAGTTTTTGCCAAATAGAGCCGAGGTTATCAATAAAATTAGACATGCAAAGCATACACTTATATTAAGATATGGAAAAGAACGCAGCATTATATAGAAAAAATTTAGGATGCTAAACTACTGTGACAGGTTAACCCTATCCACCAGTTTCTCTTCACGGTTAGAGACATACATGGAGAAATAGGACTACGCTGTGGAAAACCAACGACTAAAGGAAAATTGGACCTAATAGAACACAAAGAGAGATCCCAGCTCCAACCAGAGAAAGTGAATCTCAGGAACAAGGTGCAGAGAGACAGGGAGATGTTACTAAAAGTATGCCGAAAGGTATCAAGCAGCTCAGACAGAAGTAACAGGAATAATAAGAGGCAGGAAGACAAATTATCAGGCACGCACAAAAACTTTATGAATTTGATCATATCTAACAAAACAAAGAAAGCACCATTTTGATAGGCCAACGGTAAGACATATAAAAATAAAACCCCACAATACATGACAGGAAAAATGATAAAACAGGAAATCCCTCAGACAGGAAGGCAAACTCTTGTTAAATAAGCAGGATTCAATCAACCATAATACAAGTGTAATGTGGTAGTGCAATTATCCTCCATAACACCTGCAATGCCATTGATAACAGTGTACAAGGGGAAGAAGAAACTTACCGAGAAACATAAAATCTTCACCATCCCCATCTGTGAAGAAGAGACATGTAATGGGTCCATTTAGGTGCCTTAACGAATCAGGTTTAGATATGACTCCAGTTTTGATGCAACCTAGTGCACCCTGAACATAATAACCAAAAACAGAGAAAGTGGAGATAACAAGTGACCCGTAAAGCGTAAATATCACCATGACACTTCCCGTAGCCGAGATCAATGTTGAGACCAATGTACTGTAAGGAATGATTGATTAGAGCAGTGCCTGTGATTGACGACCCTAATTACCCGCTGTGTAGTTTAGGAAGCAAATATGTTTTTCTAGGAAGCCTGTAAAACCTGTGGTAATGGCCACGCTTCAAGTCTGGTCGACCCATAGTAGAAAGTATGAAACGTGAAACCACCACTAGATCTAGTTCTCATAAGTGCAGAATGAGAAAGTCCCCGTCCAAAAAAAGAAACATTAAAGAGAAATGCCCAGCAAACAGATAATAACAATAAAACCATGCATTGGTAGAAAATTGCCACACAATCCAGAGCGACACCCTAAGAAAGGACAATTAATCAATTTGAAGGAAGTGACTGCTCCTTCAGGAAAGCTCAAGAGCCAGATCCAAAAGTAACAGGGACAATCTGGTATTGGCCAACCCCCTACAGGGAAAAAAGTGATAGCACAAGCTCATGTTGTACCAGAGACGTGGACACCAAGAAATGAGACTTACCCCGTCAAAAGGACATCGGAAAAAATACTACTTGCCCCCAAGTAAGCTGCTGATATTCTGCACGATTATGTTGCGGCCTGTGAAAACTGTAGCAAGGTCACGTCCCTTCAAGATTGGTGAAAATCATAATCAGATGCCCAGCCAAGTCAGTCTGAACACCATATGGGTCAAGCAAAATAACAAGTGAAAAATAACAAATAATATAGGTTGACATAGAGGATAAGGTATCCACCTTCCCGCCAACAGTGTTCAACCAAAATATCTAAGATTCGCAATCTCTGAGAAGGGCATCCCCAGAAAAATAGAAATTCATACAAGATCATCCCAGTCCCAGGAACATTTTAAGCCGCATCTTAGGGAGCTGGCTGACATTGACATTGAAGAGGATCCGCCCTAATTAAGAAACCGAAAAACACATTGTTAACAGAAGAACAGTAGGGCAGTGAGGACGAGTGAGCATTTTTCGGAATTGCTCACAGCGCTTCACGACATATGGTCTATTAACTTAGGCATTATAAGGGCACCGGTGACTTTGTAAGTACCATCCGACAACTAACACCGTCCCAAGGGAAAGTAAATGTAGATTAGACCCTGGATGGCAGATAACCCCCACACATCTTATAGCAATGCTAAGGGCGAACTTGATTCGGATGCAGAAACTCATTTCCCCACATATTAATCTTAATTCTCCAAATTGTCGGTAGGGCGAAACTATAGTTTTGTGAATATGGCCACCAGGTTTGATTGGCAACATATATAGAGACAGTATATCAATATATTAGTAGAAGGGTGTTTCCACATTCAATCACGGCCGAGAGATCAGACAAATTGGTGGCTGTGAACATTTCGGGAGGAGCAGAGATGCTCCATTGTTGCCCTTTTTGGAATTGGAGAGAGAGTCCGATGTATATTATTAAGGTCTTGATCAGAAAAATTATTTGGATCCACTACACAACTCAAGCTAGCACCAGAATAGATCAAACTCCTCATAACGTACACTTTGAGGGAACATCTAATCTTCCATCTGGACCATGATCCGTTGAGCAGACTCAGAGAAAAGAAATGGTGAAATATTGAGTGCTAAGCAAGTAGGATGACAAGCCGTAAACACTTTTTCATGCTGTACATTAACATATCTAGAACATGGATGTACCTTGATGAGTCAGAGGGGTGTGCATATATGTGGCAAAAAAACCTTCGTCAGTAGTTGCATACATTTGAATTGAACTCCCACCAGCATTAATCCATGATCAAAATAAAAACAGAGAAAACGTTTGATGCTGATTTCTATCCTAAACCGACGCGATGAAAATCACAGTATCTCCCCAGAAATCCGTAATCCACTTCTCGATGAGCATATAGAATGATACCCCTGACGTATAACGCGTCCCCAGCCCCTAGAATTTGTCCTTGACACATATCTAAAACCACATAGACTCACTCCATCAGGTCCCAGAAAAGCCCCACACCCGTTCATTAATAAAAGTCATTTCGCCTAAGTTACGTGCCCCCAATCACCCCACCACCACTAACCTGATACTCGATAGCCACCTAGTCCCTTTCCCGCCACCCTGCCATCCATTCCCACCACGGTCCCGCGCACTATAAATTCATACCCGCAGCAGACCCCCCTTGCGATCCCCCAATACCCCCAAGTAACTGTAATTCCCAAGAAAACCTAGCGCTACTGATACCCTGCTTACCCCTCCCCTTTCTACTTAATACGTTCTGCATTAATTAGCCCGTATTCCTTTACACTACGGTTGATATAAACGGAAGCCTCTCGATGCCGCATTAAGATCCCCCGAGAGAGCGGCTGTTACCACTGAACTCCATGCAAAACGACTAACACGCGTCTCGTGATAATTCACAAAGAAAACCTTGAGCCCTAGGCCCGCGTACAGGCCTGTACATGACGCTAACATTAATCCTTTGATTCCCTTAATATCACTTTTTAAACGCCCTACGTTAACATGCAACGGTTTAGGTTACAATGGAACCTGTATGATAGCGCGGTGTGCTGCCATGCAGCACGCATGGCCACAACTCACACGCGTCTTTAATGCTCTCAGACATCCTGTACCTCAGCCCCCTACCCCCCCACGCGCACCGGCCTTCCCGCCCTAAAGCCATTTTATTTTGTTTTTAGGTTGTATATTTTCACGACTAATACCAAGAAGATCACACCACCCCACTCCCCATCCTCGAACTGAATCATGATATCCACCACCTAAGGAGGGCACCCCTGTTAAGCTGGTAAGCGCACTCAAGTCCTAATGTTTTACTGTAATAGACCCGGTTTCTAGACCGCCTGATTTCACGTGAGTACCCCCCCGACCCAACCCACCTCGTTATCGAAGTGAACGGGAGGTCGCATTGCAATTGATACATCTTGTAAATGCCCGGCCGCAGGCCCCATACGAGCCCCCTCCCCCTTAAAACAATCTTAAGTAGGGGTTCCTTAGGACTTGCTGACAAAGAATATGTTAATGTTTTTCCGCCACACGGTCCTATGAAATACACCCCTTAATAGCCCATCACGCAAAATAGGGACGGGAATGATCAGCCCAACACCCCAAATACATAATCGGCCCAGTGGCATGAGTATATAAGAAAACCCCCATATTTCAACGGGACAAAGGGCCCCCCTGTTCAAATCCCAATATGGATCGTTGGCGTGGAATGATTATGTAAGGCCTAAACATGAAAGTCGGACTGCAAATACAAAATTTGGTATGAAAGGGGAAACGTAGGAAGGAACATTTTTTCAAAACAAAAACTTTGTTAAACTTGGCCCAATTGGAAAAACCGTATATATAGTCCAATAAGGAGCGTCTGTTCAGTGCCAAATTTTATAAAATAAACATACTAAGAAACAGAGCGTAAGCAGAGCCCATTGCATATTTTACTAAAAAAAAGCCTTGGGACATAGGCCAGAACGAAATTGTTGCCATTATACAACGCCAGTCAACGTAATTGTTAAAATATTTCCATGAATTCTGGGGACCGTGGTCCTAAATAATTGAAGCAGCACCAGTCATAGTTTTGCTGAATCCATGAACAAGGCGGACAGCCTACTCCTTGGTCCAGATAGCCGACCGTGAGGTATCACCAGAACACAGGGAAGCAATCGAGCAGAGGAGTCTTTTCCTGCCGCCATCACGAATATAAGCATATGTGGCCAGAGGATCACAACATAATGTCCATTACTCAAATTTACATTAAATTAAACACTGATGGGACAATAAAACGCTTTAAATGACAGGAACTGTGAACTTTTTCCATTACTATTTCCATCATAAACAAACACAGAAGACAGATGACAAACAACATCCAAGCATTAAAAAGCCAGGTATTACCTCAATAGTACCTACTTCACAACTTACACACATAGGATAATAGCTAATTAAATTACAATATGTCAATACCAAGACAATCTCTCTAAAATGATGTACATACAACTTGTGAATTACATTTTGATTGTGATTCCTGGTTCACTGTGTTAGTTGAATCAGGAATATCTATTATTGAAAGGAATTATTACATAAAAGTGGTTGAAACTTTACACTTGACCCTTCATTAAAGATAGTCTTTAAGAAGTGTTTTATATGTGTGTGATGTCACAGTTTATGTAAAGAGTCTGTGGGAATAAATTTAAATAAGATTATCTGCCTGATTGGATTGTCTGTGTGACCTAACACTTCATCATTTTGTCATAACCCTAGACATTCAGACGTAGTCCATCACAATTAGTCCCAGGAATAATTCTGAGAGGCTGTGGTATAAATGTTGGTAGCAAGTAAGGTCAATCTGTAATACACCTACGACTTATTAGAATACAGATACCTTCCACGACAGATCTCAGTCAGTACACAAGTCCCCAAAAAATATTTATAACATCCCACTTTACCACATTGACCACATCCGTATGATGACGAGTATTGCTACATCCCCTTGTGGATATAAATAAAATATATTAAACATATATTTATATTTAATAAATCTTTCAAACAGTTACGTTTCTGCAAGGAAGAACTCTCTCTCCCTCTCACTCTCTCGTCTCTTTCTTCTCGCTCCTCCTCTCTTCCTCAGTCTAACTTAGTTTGTCCACTCTGTAATTGTCATTCACCTGTATATAATTTATCTATTGGATACAGACTCACAGCAATGACAGAATGATGTTTACTAAAGATGAAGCAACCATTCGACTATCAATCTTACAAACTTATCACGAAGCAAAAGATCACAGCGAGGAAGACAAAGAAGAATACTAATGAAAGCTACAACACACACTTAAACAGTCAAATCTACAGATGTGTTGATAGTAATGGTTGATATGAATTCAAAAGTAGAGATAAAAACAAAAGAAAAGAAAATAGGAGAAACAGCATGAGAAAACTGTAAAACACGTAACTAAAATGATCCCACAACAGATCAAAGTCCAAACCAAGTACCGCGGTTAGGAAAAACAAAAAATACCAATCTCTGCCAACACAAACAATAATCCCCCATCTACAAACCACTCAATTCCTCAACGAGAAAAAAAACACAGTGCTACAAACACTTCAGGAGATGTAAAACCGACAAATAACACATAAAACCAAAAAATAATAAAAACAGAGATATGAGAAAAACTGTGACGAAAAGTGAAAATGATAAATTATATCAACAGTCAGAATCAACAAAAATTAGACGATCATAAAAAAGTCGATATCAACATTAAATATAGAAAATGAATTAAGATGCATAAAACAGATATACTACAGCGAGAAAACACAAAATAAGAGTTAAATGATACAAAAATTAAACCACCAGATATCAAAGAAAACTGCAACATATCCAAACCACTACAAACAGGGAGTGGAGAATATTCAACAGTTATTGACACAAAGCTGAGCAACTCACAATAAGCTGAATTCTCCAGATATAAAAGCAAGCATTCAAAGTGAGTCGAATGACTGAAGAAACAAGACATACAATTCAGCAAATCCTAAAAATAAATTATGACAGAAGTAGAACATGAATACAATAAGTCATAAACCAGTAAAAATCCAAAAAAGAACACGAAAAAATATTATAAATTAAAATAATCTTCGATAAATAAAGAAAAATGTCAAAAAAAAACACTCCAGAATATAAAAAATACGATAATAGACATACATTGAACTAGAATGTAGAGAAACTTAAAACGGTAAAAACAAACTGAAGGTGGGGTAGGGACCAATACAGACGCAAAGCAATTAACAAGAGAGTATGCAAGGTGGGGGGATTAGAAATAACAGACATTAAAAAATTATAGTCGGGCATCAAAGGGCTAATAAAATGTAAAGAAACAAAAATAACTTTGGACAAACAATTTACTAAATTTAGTATCAGGAAATATAATAACAGAACAGGCAGAAGATATGTAAGGAAGCCAAAAATGGGAGTACATAAATTTAAAAAACCATCAAATTCCAAAGGAGTTGCCCACCCATAACATTCCATGGAAGAAAAGTATTACATGGAGCAATTCAATGCAATCAACAAGGAAAAAAGCAGGCATGAATTAACAGAAAGCAATTGAAATGCCCTAGAAGCTATGATGAGCTTTGGGGGGGGTATAGAATATATTAAAACTCTTGGGAAAAATGGGGTGGAACGATAAATATTTGATGAAATGGAGCAGTATATCAAACCAAGACTACTGGGAAGTGGCCAATATTCAGTAAATAATCATTGCACAAAAAACCAAATGTCCGGAATAATGGAAATTATCAGAGGGTAACAAAATACAAACAAAAAATCCCCATTCATTCCAAATACCCAATAACAAGCAAAAGAAATTATAGATAAAAGAATAAAACGAAAGTAGATCAAAAAGTCCAAAAAAACATTTTGGAAGTCAAAAGAACGTAATAAAGAAGTGAGGTACAAATAGATTAAAGAATTACAATGTATAGAAATATAACAGAAAAAAATCACAAGAATTATTTAAATTCAAAAAAGCAAAATGTCAATGAAACTTTCAATAGACCATAAAAAAAGAGTTTGGGGGAAAAAGAGTCCATAAATGAAAAGCTAAATGAAGAGCTCAAAGTTGGGTGGGTAGGAATTGTTAAAAAAAGAAGTAAATAACAATCCCACAGTAACCAGAATGTAAAATGGCAAACGATCATTACAATAAAGATACTCAAGGAATTAGAATCACCAAACAATAGATCTGAAAACAGGTGTAGACCAGGCATTGAGAAAACAAGTTGCATCTATAACAAATATTAAAATATAAAAAAATTATCAAATGGGCAATAAAACAAAAAAATGTTAAGTGAACCCATGAAGTCAAAAGAATACAACATTAGTTATGCCAAAAATGGAAAGGTCCCAACAAATATGTTAAGATAATCTTGGGAATATATACTGGGCTCAAAAATACAATACAGGAAATTAAATGAAATATAATACAAGTAAAGGTTAAAACATTGTAGCGAAAATCCAAGAAAAGAACGAGTTTTTGGGGCAGGATTTAAAGAACTAGTGAAAAAAAACAGTTGATCATGAAAACAAGAGAAGGCCAATTAATTATTTGCCTTAAAAGTAAAATGAATAATTAGCACAAAGGCAAGAAAAACATATAAACAACATTCCCAAAAAAAAAAATGGAGAAAAACCTGGAACTATCAATGGTGGGGGGCCCCTTCAAATCCCCGCCCTACAATAATCAAAAAGGCAGATAGTTAAACAGAACACAAGTTCCCCAGAAAAGAATGGGCCAAAGCAAAAACATACATTAAAGCAGGGATACTAAAATCCAAACAGTTTCATCTCACATAAGTAAAACTGAATGGGATAAAGTGTTTAAATATTCATGTAAAGTATAAGACAGAAAAGTTAACTCGAAGTATACGCATTTTTTTTTTTTTAATGAAAAAACAGAAACCCTGGGGGGGCCCCATGTAAAGTAAACAAAAAAAAGAATGGGGCGAATAATGGAAAGAATAATGAAAATTTACAAATCCAAAACCTAATAGGAACCCCATAAAAAACAAGGAGTGAAAAAAGGGTAACTATAGTGAGGCCTGTGAATTGGCCCCCCCCTATTTCAATTTCGGCTAATTAACATAAAAAAAATTTTTGGGGGGGGAGAATTAAAAATAACATGGAAATTGTTCAGAAAAAATAAAGAAGGGACAAATAAAGAAAGAAAAAATTCCAGACAAATAAAAACAAGAACTAACCTTATCAAAAATAAAAAGAATATCAAGAAATGTGAATTACAGGAAATACGAGTTTATCTGGGAGTTAACAATGAAAAGCGGATAACAGGAAATAGGGTTGGAGATTAAACATTAAATGAACCTTTAAAGTTGATCAAGATGGGGAAAAACATGCATATAATTAAAGTATCCCCCATTTGAATACTTGGAAAATACTCCGACATTCAAAAATATATAAGGAAAACAAACACATAAATATGAATTAATCAAAAAAAAACAAATACGATAAAACCCGAACATAAAAAGAAAAATTCAAAATCCGTTCAAAAAGATGGGAAAATAAATAATGGAAACAATCAGCTCGTAAGACCCTGAATAGCTAAAAAAAAATCCCCAGATTCTAAATAGGTGTATGCCCATATAAGAATCGATAAACATTCAAGATATGGCAAGAAAAATGTGGACCGCATTAAAAAACAGTGGTCATTTTAGAATAGTGTGAGTATAAAGTAAAAATAATATAATAAGTAGTTCGTAAATGATCATATAAAAAAAATAAAAAATATACAATATATATAGAACTACGAATAAAGTAAAAATTAAATAGAAAAATGATATAGTCACCTTCAAAGTACAACTGACATGTACGCCATCCATCAAGAATCGAAGTACTACAGATAAAAAAGATTTTGTTACATAAAAGAAAAAAAAACCATGTAAACATTTAAAACAACAAAAAAAGTAGGATAAATAAAACATTATGTGAAAATCATCTGTAATTAATACAAGTTAAAATGAGCAGTCCAATACGATAAATATATATCAAAAAATACAAAATATGCTGTATTATAAAATCATATTATCGTCCAGTGTTCACTAAAAGGATAAAATAATGCTAACATATTTAAGATATAATGGTAAACCACTAGAATGCGGACACATAAATACAGGGGGAGGAGGGGTAGGGAATACAGGGGGGGGGGGGTCAAATGGGGGAGGGGGAACAGGGGGGGTATTCAAATATGGTATAGCTAAAAAAAAAAATAAAACTATAATAATGTAACAAAAAACACTTAATTCTAAATAAATCATACAAAGACATTCAAATCTGATTCAGAACAATGATGAATTTCAAAACAGATAGATAGATAGATAGATAGATAGATAGATCAGTTAGATAGATAGATAGATAGATAGATATAGTAAATAAAGAAAAATAGATGGATAAATACGATAAATAGTTAGGTGAGTTAGGTAGATAAATAGATTAAATAGATATACTAGAAATAAATATTATAGCAGTTAAAGTAAATAGATAGGATTACAGTTAAATGATAGATAGATAGATAGATAGATAGATAGATAGATAGATAGATAGATAGATAGATAGATAGATAGATAGATAGATAGATAGATAGATAGTGTGACGTTGGTATTAAAAAAGAGAGTGAGTGAAGGTGTGTGAATGAATGAAAGAGTAACAGAAGAAAGAGCAGTAGGCGCTATTCTATGTAGGGAATGCATGCTGTCGCTTGTCACATGAAGAAAGAACACTATAATAAATTATTTATCTAGCAGAACACAAGACTTACTTGAAAAGAAAAAGAACAAACTTGTAGATGAATATCTGACAGACAAGAAGTATGATATAGCAGAATATTCTTTTTAAGATTCTTTTCGCACTTATATCCCTTTCCCTGAAAGTATGTAATTATCTTAGTCATATAAAATTACAGTGTTTTATGCACTTGCCCCAAACAAAAGAATAAAAGACTTATAAAATTACGAGACTTCTTACCAAAAGTGTACATTCGACAAAAAATGTGAATACAAAGAAAATAAAACAGAATCGATGTATAAATGCAAAAATTATTTTTTTAAATAACCCGCTCACAGCGAGCTTTCCATCCCTTTTGGCCCAATGACATGTCATTGCTGAGGCTGGGGTCAGTGGTGACTTTCCTTCCAACCCGGTCAGGAGCTTCGCCCCTACTCAATCACAGAGGGTATTAATTAGCAGGAACCGTTCAAGTTTATTCATTCCAATTTCCCGTTCGTACACATTCCTTCAAACGCCTGTGACTCCCGGGGCTTGAACCTTAGAACACCTGGTCGGCCAGTACAACGTTGTAACCATTACACCCGCGCTGCTCACCATAAAATATATATATATAATAAAATATAAATATATAATAAAATAAATATAGGAAAGGACCCCTTAGCACGCCTGATTAGGTCTAAATTTTAATATGGTAGTTATGCCCATAAATTTCTATTGACGCAACGCACACAATGGGTGATGTGGTCGTCATCACGCCGTCCTCCATACCCTTCACATAGATGTTGTCTGGTACCCAAATTACATGAGGCTGGGTGGACCCCGTTAATCTTCCCCACTTATTTGCTGGTCTACAAAATCCCCGCCTCACCTGTGGAAGAACCATGGAACCACCAACTATGAATCCAGTGCACAAACCACTGCCAAATATATATATAAACCTCTTATCAAAAGCAGTTAAGGACCATGTAATAATTAAGGGTGCAGAGTGAAAAGAAAAAGAAAATAAAAACACAGCCCAACTGGGCAAACGCAGCAACAATACTGACAATAACTGAATGAGATACAGTGCAAACCTCTGAGCTTAACCTTTTCGTGACAGTAAGACCATCCTGCAACCACGCAATTGTGTTCTCCTTTATCCACAACACTCCATCTTACGTCGTTGATGCTATCTTGTTGTGCAAAGAATATGCAGCACATGTGTTGCATATAAAGACAATATATGTGAGTACAGCTCAAGACCAACACCAGTAGCCTCCCAAATGATCACGCATTTTGCT
>JAMPIV010018519.1:0-60106 GCA_024509875.1 Oreohelix idahoensis
GTAGTTCTGTTTGGAGGTAATATTATATATCTAATATGTGAGTGATTTAAGTGGTAAATTGCCTATTTTATTTTCACTAGTTAGATTTTTGTACAGAGGGATTAAATTAAAAGTCTGTCTTATTCTCTAGTTGACGTGTTACTGTGGAAAGCAGAATAAATTATTATTTCTAGCTTAAACTCATGCAGCTGTAAATAAAATTTAATTAAATTGCTAGTAGCCAGTCCGATTATATTGTAACTAACTTATAACTGCACTGATTCATCATTGAGTATTGACGAAATACGTATGTATTTCTAATTCATGATGATTGATTTTTTTAAACGATCATAATTATTTCACGTTAGTTTTAACGTTAAGACAAGCTCTACGCTTGCAGTTATAATGTAAGTTATAACTGAAGCGAATATTGTGGTTAAGTATGTTGTACTTTTCTCTTCCTTACACAGTTTTGGGTCAGCCCAACTTTTACCAGCGGTTTTAGTACAACTGAGAGAAGAAACATTTTTATCTTTAACCACGTGGGTATGCAACTTAACACCAGTCTGGCAGTGTGTTTGCCTCCAGAAATAGACAGAGTACAAATCTCACTAACGGTTTTAAAGACTAAATGCCTATACTGGGCCTATTGAGCCAGATTATATTTCTTCACAAACTCTTATGTACATGCAGCTCTGTGGCGAGAAAAATTACAAACCATTAACATTCCGACATTTTGACTAATTGTGGTGTGACCAATAATTATCTATCGAGAGAAGTTACCAACCGGTCATTTTCCTAAATGAGGGAAACCTCGTGATTCTGACACTGTGAACCAGCTTAAGTCTAATTCTTACCTGAACTGAGTAAATTGACATTAACTTAAATCTGAAAAGAAAACTATCGCATGAAGAGGGCGCTCCCCGGACCCATTGGATGAAACCAAAATCTGCAGAGCTGGGATCCACTTCATCAAAAAGACAGACAGATTAAAAGGTGTGTGTGTACTAACGTGCGCCAGACGGCAAACAAAAGCAAGATTTTAGGTAAGAAAAGTGAGACAGGGGCCCCCTGCTGAAAGAACATAGTGAAAGCAGACTGAGTGATTCTTTTATGATATGATTTGTGCACCCACTTTTTTGTAATTTCATTCATGCAAATTGTTGCTAAATGCGTGTTTTCCTCTCTTAGGATAGATTAGGGTATACATTCTGTTCTCAACTTTAGAGGGAAATCTGAGACTATAGTGTATATATCCGTGACTCTTTGGGGCTATCACTTTTCTTCTAACAGGATCGTGGGCTAAACATTGAGGGAAAAGATTATACCTATGGGTCTATTATACTTGTAGTAATTCATTACCCTATATGTGTTTTCTATGCTTGATATTAACATTTATGTGTTGTGGTAAATTTTCCTTATGTTAATAAATTTACATAAACTTTATTCAAGCGTGTCGGTCAGCTCGTTCCAACATATCTATATTCCATAGTTATAGTTTTTCCACGTCTGTGCGTCTAACTGTCGTCACTTATGTGTGTGTGTATGTGAGTGGAGATAAATATTAATATCTATAGTCAAATAGACTGTCTGACTCCTCTAGATCTGTTGTAGAATATAGGCTGAAAGAGAAAACAGAAAAGATATAACATCACGAAACTTAAGGACCCCCTCACCAGAAAAGCGTTCACGGTCGACGTAAAGAGGCGATATCTGATTACCAAAAGCCAGGAAAGAACAGAGACCGACGATGTGGACCAGAAATTCAATACCATCTCAACAATATACAAAGAAAGCAGCAAGTCATGCTTGGGATTCCAGGAAAGAAAGAGCCAAGACTGGATAACACCAGAAACGCTAAACACCATAGCGAAGAGAAAGGAAATGAAAAGGAAGAAAACAGAAGCTAAGTCTCCTAGGTTAAAGGCAATATATAGTGAACAGTACAGTCAGCTGGACAAGGAAGTAAAACGTCAAACCCGTGCTGACAAAAGGACATTTCTGGATGACCTTGCAAGACAAGCAGAAGAGGCAGCACTGAGAAATGAACAAAGCACAGTTTATAAAATAACTAAAGCTATCAGTGGAAAACGAGGTGCAAACAACATAACGTTAGTAAGAGACAAGCAAGGAAATCTCATCACCACAACACAGGGGCAGGAAACAAGATGGGCAGAGCACTTCAGAGAAACACTGAATAAGGAACCACCAGAGACTCAGCTGAATGTTCCTGAGACCTGAAAGTGACTTAGACGTAAATACAGACATTCCACGAAAAGAAGAAATTATCACAGCTATCAAAGGGCTAAAAAATGGAAAAGCGCCTGGTCACGACAATCTAAATGCTGAGCTATTCAAGACAGACCCTGAACTAGCAGCAGAACTATTAGAACCACTATTTTCACAAGTCTGGGAAACTGAGACAACACCAACAGAGTGGAGTAAAGGAATAATTGTCAAATTGCCCAAGAAGGGCGACCTTGCAGACTGCAACAACTGGAGAGGAATTACGCTCCTCTCAGTTCCCAGCAAAATACTAGGCAGGTCAATCATCCAGAGAATTTCAATAGCAGTTGACCATAAACTGAGGAAAGAACAAGCGGGCTTCAGAAAGAGCAGAAGATGTGCAAATCATATATTTACCCTCAGGAACATTATAGAGCAGTGCTCAGAATGGCAGAGACATCTTTACATTAACTTTGTTGATTTTGAAAAGGCTTTCGACAGCATACACAGGGACAGCCTATGGAAAATTCTGAGGGCTTATGGAATTCCCAGCCGCATTGTTTTCATTATAAAAAGCCTCTATTCTAACTTTACGTGCAGTGTTGGATCGAGTAATGTAACTTTCGAAGTGAAAACAGGAGTACGACAGGGATGCCCCTTATCAACAACATTATTTTTGACAGTCATAGATTGGGTGATGCGCCAGACTACAGAGGGCAGTCCAAGAGGAATTAGATGGACAACGTTTTCTACACTGGAAGATTTGGAATATGCAGATGACATTGCACTACTCGCGCATTCACACCAACACATTCAAGACAAAACCGATAGACTGAATAAGTATGGCCAGCAGGTTGGCCTGAACATCAATTTGAAGAAGACAGAGGTCATAACACTAAATGTGGGCAATCCTGAGCCAGTAACAGTAAGGAACCAGAAGTTAGAACAGACAGACACATTTACTTACCTAGGAAGCATAGTAACACCTGACGGCGGAACAAGCAAGGACATTAACAACAGAATGAATAAAGCGAGAACAGCCTTTGCTGCTCTCAACAACATTTGGAAGTCTTCCCAGTACAGCACAAACACCAAATTAAGACTGTATGAGAGCTGTGTACTTTCTCTATGGTGCGGAATGTTGGAGAGTAACAGAGAAGGAAATGTCTAAACTGTCCTCTTTCCACACAATCTGCCTAGGGAAAATTCTCCGAATCTTTTGGCCAAACACCATCAGCAACCAAGAACTACTTATTCGGAGTAACCAGGAGGTTATGCACACCATCATAGCTGGCAGACGCTGGAGTTGGGTTGGCCATGTCCTCAGAAGGGACCCTGATACCATCACAAGAACAGCTATGCTATGGACCCCCGAGGGAACGCAAAAGAGAGGCCGACCAAAAACAACTTGGCGGAGAACTGTGGAAGCTGAGATGCAAAAAATGAACCACAGTTGGGGCACTGTACGAAGGATGGCCGCCGACCGAGCAAAGTGGAATCAATTTGTTGCTGCCCTACAAGACGCCACCAGGCGTGATGGCCGCTGACTGCTTTGACGGTTGGCGGTTATGGATCAAAGAAGAAAGAAGAAGAAATTGTTGCTAAATGCGTGTTTTCCTCTCTTAGGATAGATTAGGGTATACATTCTGTTCTCAACTTTAGAGGGAAATCTGAGACTATAGTGTATATATCCGTGACTCTTTGGGGCTATCACTTTTCTTCTAACAGGATCGTGGGCTAAACATTGAGGGAAAAGATTACACCTATGGGTCTATTATACTTGTAGTAATTCATTACCCTATATGTGTTTTCTGTGCTTGATATTAACATTTATGTGTTGTGGTAAATTTTCCTTATGTTAATAAATTTACATAAACTTTATTCAAGCGTGTCGGTCAGCTCGTTCCAACATATCTATATTCCATTGTTATAGTTTTTCCACGTCTGTGCGTCTAACTGTCGTCACTTATGTGTGTGTGTATGTGAGTGGAGATAAATATTAATATCTATAGTCAAATAGACTGTCTGACTCCTCTAGATCTGTTGTAGAATATAGGCTGAAAGAGAGAAGATTCTCGATTTCAAGGACAGACTCTATTAATTTCTACCATCTCACTCGTGGAAATCTATTTCTATTATTATCTCTCACTGTTGCTATCGCTTATTCTAATCTATTCAGAAGAGACCAACCCAAGTCTTAATTCCCCTATCAAAAATCTACGACACATACCTGTCGTAGATTTTTTGATAGGAAATTAAGACTTTGGTTGGTCCCTTCTGAATAGATAGAATCAGTGATAGCTGCAGTGAGAGTTAAATACAGAAATAGATCTTTCCACGAGTGCAGTGGTAGCGAATCAATAGAACGGTCCCCTGGGAAAAGACAAGATTCTTCTCTCTCTCTCTCAGGCCTATCTTCTACGACACTTATGTAAGAGTCGGACAGACTATTGACAACATATGCTAATATGTAATGAACATACCACTCACGTGCACACACACCAGTGTCAACAGGTAGACACACAGACGTGGGAAGACTATCAAAATGATTACATATATATATTCTGAACGAGCTGACCAACACGCTGCTTTTAGTTTCAAAGGGAAGTTTTTATTTATCAGCTAAAAATTTCCTCACAACACATAAAATTCATCAAGAAAAGAAAATAAACATATACACGTGGTCAAAACAATAATAAATGAAATTGCTACAAGAAATGATAGACCCCAATATGATCTCATCCCCTCAAGGTAAGCCCACAGTCCCGTTATGAGTAAAGTGAAAGCCAGGAGATTCAATGATACATATGAGTTTGTCTAATAATTTTTCTTTCTTTCCTCGTAAACAAATATGAACCGACTTAGATGTAGTAGGTTTTAACCTGAGGGAAGTCAAAAAAAAAAATATTCTTGCATTGACAACAAGTTTCATAAATGGAATTACAAACATGGGTGAAATTCACATACCTCACACCGTCTACTTTCACTCGGTTCTTTCATCAGGGCCCTGTACTAATTACATACGTGATGTAGCTTGCCGTCTGGCGCAACCTTGGTAACATTCACACCCTTTGTCTGTTCTGTCGTTCACTGAAACGGATCCCAGCTCTACAGAGTGGTTTGCTGGTTATTTTTTTTCTCTCAGAAATTTCTCCGGGGAGCATCAGCTTCAGGCGTCAGCTATTTCAGACTAAAGTTAGTGTATCTTGACTCACGAAGTAAGAATTAGGGTTAAGCGAGCACACAATGTCAGAACACGAGGTTTCCCTAAATTAGGAAAATGACCGGTGGACAGCTTCTCTCAACAGATAATCAGGGTTCACCACACATTTGGTCAAAAAAGATGTCGGCAAGTTTAATGCTATGAATAATGTTACTTGCCACAAGGGCTGTACTTTAGAATATCGTTTCTGAAAGGACTAATTCAGGCACACTGGGCCCGTTATTTCAGTTCACGTTAAAGTTCTTGAAAAGCTTACGACCAAGTCTTTAAGGGAAAAGTTTTTTTTTTTTTTAGTCTTCACAGGATAGGTTCATCAGTACGTAACGCTGGTATAGTTAGGTTACCACAGAAATCTCTCAAACACAGAATTTCTAAGAACTAAACCACTTCGATCAAACTAAAGGCCATCTCTTTTAACAGAGATTTTTAGAAATCGAACGAGGCTTGTTCTAGTCTTGACTGCGAAGTTACTGAGTGATAATGAAATCTAGCTCATTCTAGCATATATGAAAACCCAGACAAAGAGATGAACGTTTATTTCGCAAAAACGAAATAATTTCCCCTTTCTCATAACAACTACGTAACTAGAAGAGGCTGTCGTAAACTGCCACTTTCTGCGTGTCAGTTGCGAAATCTCAGACAACCTGTCTCCAATGCAGGGCAGTTTTCACACTACAGCTGACCATGGCCCACAGTGAGCGCCGTGTCAGTTTGGGATTTTTCAGACAAATGTCTGAATACTGACCGGTGCAGATGTAAAGTATCACACCTCACCGGGACTTATGCCGAGAAGAAGCTCGCGCGCTCGGTGAGAATGTAGACGATTGTCTACGTCCTATGTTCAGCGAACCGACTTATCACGCCTTCTGACGCCCTGCAGCCCTGACATCTACGTAATATCGTCCTAGCGCGATTCTCAGTGTTGAGAAAGAAACAGGTAAAGTTTAAAAATACTGAAGAAAATATTTTTCGCAAACGAGTGATGCGAAAAATACAGGAAAAACAAGTATGGAAAGAATATAAATGAAAGGATTAGGGTGAGAGAATAGGAAGAAGATGTAGGTAATTTAATGACATAAAGACCTACGTGACAGGACGTCCCCCCTTAAGATATGGAAGCACTCCATGTCTACGTTATGGAATTAAATTTCCTATAACCGTAGCTTCGGGGTGTCTGTCTTCTTCCCTCTCATCTTCCCCCTCCATCTCTCTCCAATTCCTACTCGAGTCTACTCCCCAAAGTTTCCTTCCTCTGGAATGTCTCCCATGCGCGCTTGAAAGAGCGTCGCCGCTTCTGACATTTTTGAAAGATTTCTTGTGATAGCGGTGGAATATCCCTGCCACTATCATCATCTTCGTCAGCTCTGGCGATCGTCAGGAGATGGTCGGAGGTTGGCACTGGTCTTTCCAAGTATCTCTTTAAGAGATTTAAATGGAAAACCTTCTCCTTTCCTTGAATAGAGATCTGGTAGTTAGCCTTAGAAATCTTTTTCAGGACGGTAAACGGCCCTTGCCATCCGATCCTCAATTGGTTGTTCTCGGTAGGGAGTAACACCAAAACTTTCTCTCCTGCTTCCAGTTCTCTTTCTTTCGCGACTTTCCTGTATCGGTTAGCGTGCTTTGTGCGAGCTCGCTTAAAGTTAGTCGTTGCTAGGTCCCACCCTAGTTTCAACCTTTCCTTTAAAACCGACACATATTTACTTGCTGAGACAACTGTCTCATCCGCCTTCTCGTCTGTCAGAGACTGAAGTAAGGCTTCAAGCGGGCCCTTAATGGGTCTGCCGAATAAGAGTGTAGCTGGCGGAAATCCTGTGGAAGTATGAGGAGATTCTCTGTAGCCAAATAATGCTGCAGGAATACAAAGATCCCAATCTTCAGGTTTCACTTGTGCCAGTTTACTTAGCATCATGTTGAGGTTTCCATTAGCACGTTCCACGAGCCCATTTCCGGCCGGAGTATATGGCTTAGTGTGAATGTGCTGGGTCCTCAAGATCTTCACGATCTCATCCATCAACAGGTTTCGGTATGGGGATCCGTTATCCGTCAACACTTGTTGAGGGAATCCCAACCGAGTGAAAATCTGCACGAGGGCTTCTGCGACATGCTTGGCATCTGCGCATGTTAGCGGGATAGCTTCTGCCTATAAAGTGCATGTATCGACTAAGGTCAGGATAAACCTGTTCCTTCTTTTAGTCCTTTCTAAGGGTCCTAAAATGTCGATCACAACCCGTTCGAATGGTGTTCCCATTATTGGCATTTCACCCATGTGGACTGGGGGTGTCCGTTGCTTGGGTGGTACACGTTGGCACTGGGCACAGGATTTGACGTACCTGATAATATCAGTGTTTACTCCTGGCCACCAATAATGAGTGGTTATACGTTGGTTTGTGGCGTTCTGTCCCATATGTCCGCTGAAGGGAAGAGAGTGCCCCATTTCTAGGATTTGGCTTCTGTACTGTTTCGGTACTAGGAGCTGGTTGTAACCTTGGTCAGGCTTGCCCGTTCTCCGATAAAGTACGCCATCCTTAGAAAAAATGTCCCCGTGCTGTTTGGGTTCCTTAGCCATGGGCAGTTTCCTAAAGCAGGGTGCCAAAGTAGGATCCTTGTATTGCGCTTCTTTAAGTTCCATAGGTAACAAATTAGGCGCAGGCTCCCGTTCCTTCTTGGTTTGCCCTCTTGTAGTTACTGCTGCCACAATCGGCTCTTCCGGTTTCCCAATACACACGTATCTCCCGCCAAGTATGACTGGGTAGATGGGATCATCCATAACAGCCGCTTTGATCACACCTCTGACGAAATCAGAGTGGATCTCCACCAATGCGATGGGAAGCGCTGTAGGTGCATCACTCTTAGAAACTCCACAAAGTTTGACGGTCTCTCCTGTCTCTTGACCGGGTTTAACCAGGTTTCTGGCAACAATGCAATCGTAAGAAAGCCCCGTGTCGAATAAACAAAGACTTTGAGAACCGTTCAAAATAACAGTACCTCGCGTTGAGGGTCTATCCCCAACAGGTTGGGAATCACTGTCAATAATTCCGCCTTGCGAGACTGTCAATAAGCATCCGATGCGTTTCGGCTCGGTATGCTCGCTCTGATCATATGTCCCGTGCTCAGGAGTTCTCCCTTTGCCACCTTGTCCTTTCTGGCTACGCTGCCATGTAGGGCGGTCGGGTTGATCAGACTGTTTGGGGTGGTTGGGGTACTTGTTCTTGTAGAACCTGGATTTTTCAGGAGGGGGGTTTTGAGGTCCAGTTTCTCTGTGGTTATTTTGGTTAGAAGCCTGAGAAGATTGCTCTAGGTTATGTTTTCGAAAATGCTCCTCTGTCGGTTTCCGCTTTGTGGCCGGTAGTTCAGCCAGCGCATTGTGATAACGCTCAGACTTTTCCAAAATGTCTTCAAGTTTTTCTGCCCCCTGCTCAGCGAGAAATCTCCGGGTATCAGCAGACAATGTGTTCTTTATTTGTTCTGTTAAAACAAATTCCTCAAGACCTTCGTAGGTAGAGGGGAGCTGCGAGAGCTCAAGGCACTTTGTCAAATATCCCTTTAGACAGGAAGAGAACTGGTGAAAAGATTCAGAATTCTCCTTTCTGCTGTTGCGAAACAGTTGCAAAAATTTGCGAGCGTTCATTTCAAAGCGCTCCAGTAACGCTTTCTTCAACACATCGTAGTCGTCTTGTTGGCTACTTTCCAGCTTAGAATAAACATCATAAGCAGAACCTTTTAGGGCCTGGGAAAGTTTCATATTCCAACGCGACCTCTCTAACCCGTACAGAGTTGCAATTTTCTCAAATTTTTCTAACCATGTGTCAATCTTCTCATTTGGACAAGGGAAAGACTCAAGAGTGAAAGACATAGCATTTAATTGAAGAGATTGAGTGTTAGCAGGGTCAGTTAAGGAAGAATGAGGAGAAGATTCTCCATTGCTGGAGGTAGAGGCAACACCACGACTTTGGAGTTCTAGAGCTTTAAGAGCCAACTCGTGCTGTCTCTCTTTCTCTCTTTCCTCATGCTGTCTTTCCTTTTCCTTCTCTCTTTCCTCGTGCTGCATCCTGCGAATCTCCATTTCCTCGTCCATCTTCTTCTGCTGTAATAGACGGTCTGCTTCTTCTTTCCTCCTTAGTTCTTCTTCTTTCCTCTCCGCATCATATCTCTCAAGTTCGTCCCTGACAAAAGCTTTCGCTTCTTCTCCTTCCAGTCCCTCCTCTCTCGCTTCGTCCCTGAGGAGTTGTCTAAGCTTTGCCCTCTCGGCCATATTATGTCAGTGACTGAGACACGTGGAGATAGAAAATAGGAAAGAGAATAACCTGGTTCCTAACACTTACGAGAAAAAATTTCCAAAAATAAAAAAGATGATATCCTTAACCCTGGGATACCTCCTCCAAAATAAAATCTAACTATCGCTGCTATTATCGGCAATAAAGAACCTAATGCAAAACACGACTACGCCAACTAAATGGTAGTTAGGATTAATCCCTGAAAAATAAGTTGCTACAGTGGAAAACACAATGATTATAGCAAAAATTAAAGAGAAAAATAATCCCTTAATTTTTAAATCCACTATAAGTTTACCCCTGAAGACAGTTAGGGTGAGGGAGGCAATTAATCTGGACGAATAGTCCGAAACGCACTCCTTAACTTTAGTTCAAACACCTTCCTGCTTCAGAACCCTTGTGAATGTTATACACTCACAAAACTTTACCAGCGTTTAGTATTACAATCAACATTAATTAACATGTATTCCGACAAAATCAACCTGTAAACCAAATGTATAATGCTTCTTAATGCTGTGGAAAAAAACTTATCAGTTTGTGTGGTCAGCACGCTCGTACACAGATCGTTAGTCTAGGGGATAAATTATTTAAAGATATAACAACTCACAAGACATCACACTCTTACTCTATTACAGAATAAAAATCTTTAAAGACGAGCTGATATTAGTCGTCTCGTCTTCCTATTCTAAGTTCAAAAATCCGTCGGGCGAGCCCCCATTTGTCGTAGATTTTTTGATAGGAAATTAAGACTTTGGTTGGTCCCTTCTGAATAGATAGAATCAGTGATAGCTGCAGTGAGAGTTAAATACAGAAATAGATCTTTCCACGAGTGCAGTGGTAGCGAATCAATAGAACGGTCCCCTGGGAAAAGACAAGATTCTTCTCTCTCTCTCAGGCCTATCTTCTACGACACTTATGTAAGAGTCGGATAGACTATTGACAACATATGCTAATATGTAATGAACATACCACTCACGTGCACACACACCAGTGTCAACAGGTAGACACACAGACGTGGGAAGACTATCAAAATGATTACATATATATATTCTGAACGAGCTGACTAACACGCTGCTTTTAGTTTCAAAGGGAAGTTTTTATTTATCAGCTAAAAATTTCCTCACAACACATAAAATTCATCAAGAAAAGAAAATAAACATATACACGTGGTCAAAACAATAATAAATGAAATTGCTACAAGAAATGATAGACCCCAATATGATCTCATCCCCTCAAGGTAAGCCCACAGTCCCGTTATGAGTAAAGTGAAAGCCAGGAGATTCAATGATACATATGAGTTTGTCTAATAATTTTTCTTTCTTTCCTCGTAAACAAATATGAACCGACTTAGATGTAGTAGGTTTTAACCTGAGGGAAGTCAAAAAAAATATTCTTGCATTGACAACAAGTTTCATAAATGGAATTACAAACATGCGTGAAATTCACATACCTCACACCGTCTACTTTCACTCGGTTCTTTCATCAGGGCCCTGTACTAATTACATACGTGATGTAGCTTGCCGTCTGGCGCAACCTTGGTAACATTCACACCCTTTGTCTGTTCTGTCGTTCACTGAAACGGATCCCAGCTCTACAGAGTGGTTTGCTGGTTATGATTTTTCTCAGAAATTTCTCCAGGGAGCATCAGCTTCAGGCGTCAGCTATTTCAGACTAAAGTTAGTGTATCTTGACTCACGAAATAAGAATTAGGGTTAAGCGAGCACACAATGTCAGAACACGAGGTTTCCCTAAATTAGGAAAATGACCGGTGGACAGCTTCTCTCAACAGATAATCAGGGTTCACCACACATTTGGTCAAAAAGATGTCGGAAAGTTTAATGCTATGAATAATGTTACTTGCCACAAGGGCTGTACTTTAGAATATCGTTTCTGAAAGGACTAATTCAGGCACACTGGGCCCGTTATTTCAGTTCACGTTAAAGTTCTTGAAAAGCTTACGACCAAGTCTTTAAGGGAAACGTTTTTTTTTTAGTCTTCACAGGATAGGTTCATCAGTACGTAACGCTGGTATAGTTAGGTTACCACAGAAATCTCTCAAACACAGAATTTCTAAGAACTAAACCACTTCGATCAAACTAAAGGCCATCTCTTTTAACAGAGATTTTTAGAAATCGAACGAGGCTTGTTCTAGTCTTGACTGCGAAGTTACTGAGTGATAATGAAATCTAGCTCATTCTAGCATATATGAAAACCCAGACAAAGAGATGAACGTTTATTTCGCAAAAACGAAATAATTTCCCCTTTCTCATAACAACTACGTAACTAGAAGAGGCTGTCGTAAACTGCCACTTTCTGCGTGTCAGTTGCGAAATCTCAGACAACCTGTCTCCAATGCGGGCAGTTTTCACACTACAGCTGACCATGGCCCACAGTGAGCGCCGTGTCAGTTTGGGATTTTTCAGACAAATGTCTGAATACTGACCGGTGCAGATGTAAAGTATCACACCTCACCGGGACTTATGCCGAGAAGAAGCTCACGCGCTCGGTGAGAATGTAGACGATTGTCTACGTCCTATGTTCAGCGAACCGACTTATCACGCCTTCTGACGCCCTGCAGCCCTGACATCTACGTAATATCGTCCTAGCGCGATTCTCAGTGTTGAGAAAGAAACAGGTAAAGTTTAAAAATACTGAAGAAAATATTTTTCGCAACCGAGTGATGCGAAAAATACAGGAAAAACAAGTATGGAAAGAATATAAATGAAAGGATTAGGGTGAGAGAATAGGAAGAAGATGTAGGTAATTTAATGACATAAAGACCTACGTGACAATACCCAAACCAGGCAGGCTTTCGACGTTTCCCTACTGACAAAAGTGGTTCTTGGTGGCCTGCATACGTGTTTATTTTCTTTCTAACATAGACATTTGTTTTGTGCTCTATATAGCAAATGTGCAAATGTGCAAAATTCTTCTTTAACATTTATACTCAAAAACCTAAATCCATAGCTCCGTTTCTGCAGTGAATGTCCAGCCCTCACACCCATACAAGAGAATAGATTTGTATAATTCGATCTTCACAGGAAAACTGATGTTACTTTTCCAGATCACATTCAGCCTTGTCATGGCAGCTGAGGCCCTCTCATGTCTTGTCTTGATTTCTTTACTTGATCTTCCATCACTACATATAGTGGACCCCAGATATTTAAAGGTGTTCTCTTCTTCTAACGTTTGCCCATTTAACTTAATGTTGGTCGGAGCATGTTTCTTCTAGCTATTCACCAATATCTTGCTTTTTTTCTATATTAATTTCCATCCCATACGTTCTTCTTACTTTCTCCAGTCTAGAGGTAAGGTCTTTGTCGTGAAACGAGTGTGTAAACCCACTACTTCGTTAAATCATTATGTCGCGATACAAATTTGCTTCAACCAATCAACGAGCAACGTTCACCAGTCTCCGAGACAGAATAAAATTAAACTTAAGCCCTGTTTTTTTCGGATGTGGGTCGCGGTCATCTTGTCACCCAATATGGCGGAGAAAACAAAATAAAATTAGGCTGTACGAGGCATGGTACTAAACTGCAGACAACCAATCAGCTTGCCCCGCCAGGAACCAACCAAACGCTTTCCTTAAGCAGTAGAAGTTATTTCACCTGCCTATATAATCGGGCGAGATTTTATGCAAAAACACGCAACACCAACACGAAGCCACATACCGACTGACTGAAGAGGAGAAGCTGTCAACCTTGATTTATTGCTTACCTGAGTGCATTGACCTGCAGCCTGCTTCAATAGTCGGATCAAAACCTGGCCTGTTTAAATCTTGGAGGGTAAATATAATTTACTATTTGTAGGCAAATAGGCCTACAGCAGATATATAATGTTTGTATTGGTTGTGTGTCATTTATACTACCTACACTTGTATATATTTAATATATTTTGGTTCACTATGAATGTATCAGGTTACTGATTGTATCTTGGGGCATTAGGTATAATGATTGTATTTCCTGATATGATTGATGAAGACGAAGACTAATATGACTCATGCTTCAATCTATTGTCATCTATAACTTCAATCTATTGTCTCAGATAACTCCAAACTGAAATATAACCAAAACAGTCCTTGTTAGGACTCAACCTATTGTCTCCTATAACGTCAATCTATTATCTCAGACCAACTGAAATATAACCAAAACAGTCCTTGTTAGGACTGTTGGGTTCTTTTGTGATTGTAGTTGATAGTAACGATATGCTAGTGGTAGATTATCAATGACTAGCTAGACACGCGAATGGTTTCAATGAAAAGTTGTCAAAAGGTTATTCAATCAAATTCCAACGAGTGGGAGGCAATTGGCCAATTCATGACTAGAATCAACTCGTTGTTAAAAGTTATTCAGGTTTTATTGACGAAAGACAAACGGCAATCAACGACACGATCAAGACAAACAATGAGAGCATCATAATTATAGTTACTGTTGATAATAAAACATTCCTGTAGATTTCTTTATCAATCAAGTCCTTTTCTATCCAAGTGACTAGGATTTCCTAACAGTTGTCATTTGAAATGCATTACGGTCATGTCCGTTAACCTTGTTCCAAGGACGTCTGTAACAGTAAACGGATTCAGATTCATGGATGACGCTTCCATATAATACTTGTTTAAGTCCCAGACTTTCTCCTTACAATAATCTATACAGTTTGATATAATCCATAAAAGTTCTATACGAGAATACAATCAGGTTAGCGACTTCAGTTGACTAACCTCTCCTACAAAATATGCCACGACCTTGGCATAGGCATTACAAAATATCCAATATTCAAGATATGATCAAATAGTTATCCTTTACTCGTAGGACTTCCCACTACGAAATATTTACAGTGAAGTAAAGATCTCAACTGTTCCATTCTAGGAATCCAATAACATATGGATTCCCGCTAGAATCCAGTGATGATCATCTGTTCCACTTTATTCATAGACGTATTAATATACATGAAGGTTCAAACGAAACTTACGTATTGAACTGCATGTTGGCTTCATCCTGAAGACTCAACAAAATCCTTCAGAACAATTCTTCCATCGAATTGTTCAGAATCAAAATAATAACATACGGGCAGAGAGAGAGTCCATCTTGCCCTTACAACAGCTGACGTCATAATCCCCCAACTAGGTTACCCGTGCGCAAAGAGCAACTCATACTCTGCATTGTGCACGTCGGTGCGTGAATAAAACGTACGCACAAATAATATAACTATCTCAAGACTGGTGCGTACATTGGCAGGACCGAAGACTACCCACTTAGGTAAAACGTACGCAACAAGGACTCAATCTATTGTCTCACATAACTTCAGTCTATTGTCTCAGATAACTCCAACCTGAAATATAACCAAAACAGTCCTTGTTAGGACTCATCAATCTATTGTCTCATCTAACTCCAACCTGAAATATAACCAAAACAGTCCTTGTTAGGACTTAATCTATTGTCTCATATAACTCAATCTATTGTCTCACATAACTTCAATCTATTCAGATTACTCCCATCTGAAATATAACCAAACAGTCCTCGTCTCATATACTCCTATCATAAGAACATAACAATATTGTTAGGATATATGTTACCAGCCAGTTTAGCACTTGTCAGAGAGCGCCTGGTATATTATAGGGGGAAGGAAACGGTTGTATCACACCAAGGTGTACATATTATTGGATGTATTCATGTATTGAATTTATATTATGGGATGTATTCATGTATTGAATTTATATTATTGGATGTATTCATGTATTGAATTTATATCATTGGATGTATTCATGTATTGAGTTTATATTATTGAATGTATCCATGTGTTAATTTATCAGAAAGAATGTTTTGCAAGTAGACACCTGTCTTGTCTCGCTATTGCTAACTCATACTGAGCCATGTTGTCATTCATCCTACATGCAGACACCTGAGACACACGCTCATTTCATACATAAGGGAAATAGGTGGGCTTGATGACATAAATTAGCCCCTATTTTTACTTGTTACAGGTTTTATTCGTGTCATCAAACCTGAGGTCGTATGTCGTGTCAATCCAGCTGCCTGGAACGTCGCAGGAGCACAGTGATTGCGCAGGATATACCTCTTTAGTCCCCCTCAGTCTTGGGTGGGCTAACGAAACGACCATAAGCGGGTGCTGTGTGCAAGAAACTAAGAAGGACATAACTTTTGAGAGATGAGTACCCATTAGTACCATTTCTGTCAACATTGTGAGCAAAGTAACTGTCAGTGACGAGAAAGCGAGTTAGCGTAGCAAGAGACAATAATAAGATCATAGCTGATAAAAAAATATATATATACGTAATTAACAGCACAGCTGATACATTTACTATAAGTGATTAACAGCCCAGCTGATATAAATTTGTTTCCTATAATTGCAAGACTTGTAATATATATATAAATATATAAATATATGTGAATCATTTGTGAACTTACAAATCCATTGTTTCAACATCCACCCTTCAGCACAAGAGTAGATAGTGTATATTCTAAATAAATAATAAGGAAATTGTATTTGAAGGCTTGTCAATTTTATCATTGTTAAGTAAAATCTGTTTCCTTGTCTTAATATCACAGTTAGTTACACAGCGGAGGTGGCAATTTATGCCGGTCTCCTATCTACTAATTTTTCGAGATCAGATCATTCACAGCCGTAACTAATTTGTGATACCAGTAGTTCTCTCAGACACTGAGACTTCACCATTTTCTGCAGAAATTCTATTTCTGTAATTGTCAGTACTATACTGATCCAAGAGCCAATAAAAACCTCACGCCACAGTCTTGAAGTTCTGATTCTGTTCCAGCTGTAAAATAAATAGATCCACAGAAATAATCATTCTCTACTCAAAAGGGCATCGACAATTTTTATTATAATTGCAACTTACTGATCACGCTAAGGTACTATGAGATGCAGATATAATAATTTTTATGCACGGGATCCCTGAGACCTACAACTTATTTCAAGGGTTCCTCCAGGACAAAAAGGTTGTGAAAGGCTGTGCTAGATTGTATGTTGTTTATACACTAGACTGTATGTTGTTTATACACTAGACTGTATGTTGTTTATACACTAGATTGTATGTTGTTTATACACTAGACTGTATGTTGTTTATACACTAGACTGTATGTTGTTTATACACTAGACTGTATGTTGTTTATACACTAGACTGTATGTTGTTTATACACTAGACTGTATGTTGTTTATACACTAGACTGTATGTTGTTTATACACTAGACTGTATGTTGTTTATACACTAGATTGTATGTTGTTTATACACTAGATTGTATGTTGTTTATACACTAGACTGTATGTTGTTTATACACTAGACTGTATGTTGTTTATACACTAGACTGTATGTTGTTTATACACTAGACTGTATGTTGTTTATACACTAGACTGTATGTTGTTTATACACTAGACTGTATGTTGTTTATACACTAGATTGTATGTTGTTTATACATTAGATTTCTTGTTGTTTATACACTAGACTGTATTTTGTTTATACACTAGATTGTATGTTGTTTATACACTAGACTGTATGTTGTTTATACGCTAGATTGTATGTTGTTTATACACTAGACTGTATGTTGTTTATACGCTAGATTGTATGTTGTTTATACACTAGACTGTATGTTGTTTATACACTAGACTGTATGTTGTTTATACACTAGACTGTATATTTTCAAAAGCTAGATTGTATGTTGTTTATACACTAGACTGTATGTTGTTTATACACTAGATTTTATGTTGTTTATACACTAGACTGTATGTTGTTTATACACTAGACTGTATGTTGTTTATACACTAGACTGTATACTTTCAAAAGCTAGATTGCTAAAATTTGCTGTCCCTCATCTTGCTTTGTCGACGAATAAATCACATAAGTATTTCTACTAATATTTCTTATGCCATCGTTAAACATACTCATTTTTCTGCTATAAAGTCATTCCTTAGAAAGTAAAAGCCCTATAATTCTATAATTCTACTTATATTTTGTCCTCTCGTTTCGTCTCCGCCCAAGCTACATATCATGTCTTCTAAGTTTTGATTTCAGAGTTTTTTAAAATCAATATTATGTATTTTATGTATATTATTTATTATGTATTTTTTCATTCATGTGTAGTCCATGTGTCCTCCATCACTTGACATAAAATCTTCTCTGTTTCCCTTGTCCAGCTTCCACAATACGAAAGAATCCTCTTTGTTTTTATCAGATTTTCTTATGAGGCTTCTGTTCATCTTTTCTTAACGGTTTCAATTACCTCTCGCCCTCACCGGTTTTTCTCACATTCTCTTACTTTCTCACAAAATCGACAACAATTGTATGTAATTTTTGTAAAGTAATTTCAGAGGGAGAGGGGGAGGGAGATCGAGGGACGATGGAGATAAGAGCTAGAGAAAGACATGAGAGGGATGAGGACGATATGAAAACAAACAGAGCTGATGTCACATGACATGAGGGCGTGGCATGAGTTTGTTGAAGACATGGGCTTCTTGGGGAACTAGTAGTGAAAGATGAATGAATGAGCTTAAGAGTGGCCTATGTAGTGTCCCGGAGGTCTCTGAGAAGGTACACAAAACAAGACTGGCTGTGCATCAATGTCTCCACGAATCAGGAGCATACAAATGTACGACCTCACTGGTCAACGTACAGTAACGAAAGGCCCAGAAAATTAGCCGTTGGGCTACAATAGCAGACGACGCATACGTCATGCAGTTACCAATTACGTAATAATGTCGCGGCATTCAATACACGTGCTTTGACGCACAAAAACTAGCTTAAAAAAAACTGGCTGTATCTCCCTCAAGTAATTGTTAAGGTAAAGTCGGTAAAGGATCCCGTTACACACTGTCACGAAATGGATTTAGGACTAGAGACTGTCTACATATAGTGACAAGACAATAGTAAGAAGAAAGACTGAAATGATAGATTCAGATAGAAATATAGTGCAAACTGTGAAAGTTGAGACCATTGGCTCCGAGGTTGAGAACCGAGGTTGATTCTTTCCTCGCCACTTCGGACGTTTAAATTGCTATGGCCTCGAACCACCTCTAACTACCCTATGGGGATAAGGTTCAATTAAGATTCACAAACACCAAGGTACAGACAACATATAGCTACTGTACTAAAGGAAATGACTGATGCCAGCTACAATTTATACAAGTTTATTATACACCTATAAACAACAAACATATGCATGTCCCTTACATCAAGTGCGAGGATGCACTCCTGAAACAAAAGCAAGCACAGTTAAAAATGCATCAACCCCAACCCTTCTCCCACAATTGCAACCTGTATGGAGAAAGAAGGTAAGGTTAACTGAAATGAACTACACTGCACTTGATGTCGCCTACACTCCAAACTAGCTGTTCTAAATTCTAACTCTAACTCTAAGTCCACTGATAGCTGGAACGACGGCGAAGTGACTACACAATCTCTGCACAGACTTCGGTTCTACACAGCCTATCCTGGAATCTCCTGAACACAACTAACTGCACCTCTAAACTTCAGCAGCTGTCCTCTGCTATGATTCACCAAAACTAACAGTTCTGCCTATCTGTGCTGACTTCAGTAGAGAGAATGTTTACCCTATCTCTCTCCACTAACTCTGGACTTGATGACTGAGGGTTAACAGAACCCCACTGGATTCTGGACTGGAACTGTAGCGGACTTCTACCACTCGGAAATTACCTGCCCGAGTACCTATAACTGGGCTGTCGGCTTTATTATGGCCGTGAAGAAACGAACACAAACTTATCACACCGCTGGCAGCCTGCCAAATCTGCGTGTGTAACGAGCGTCAGAGCTCAGGATTTATCCACAAAAAATCCTATTCGCTGGAAAATGTCTTCCCCTGGTTGGGAAAACGTATTTTCTTCCTCTCTGTCCACTAACTCTGGCAACTAACGTAAAACCCTTGCGGTTCTGCGAATGCCCCAACTTTGCCGTGGGAGAAATTTTGTGGTCTCAAAATTCCGCTCTCATTCCCACAAAAAGCCGGCACCTGTTGTTTTTTAGACAAAAGCAAAAACAACAGCTAAACAAAACGTTAATACTCTATTACAAATAACAATTAACTTCCTGACAAACCCTTAAGTCTTTAACACTTAAGTCTCCCCCGTCTATAATCAATACAGCTCCCCTACTCTCTCCCGTTATGCACCACCATACAAAATCATGCAAACAAAGTCCGCTCCCCCCACTGAGCTCCCTTCTCTACCTGAGCCCACAAGGTAAACATTGGCTAACCCAGATCGCCTGTTCTGCCTGACTAAACTCCGAGCAACAACCATATTTTCAATGGCCCGTCTGGGCAGACGTACTGTGGCCTACTTCTTACGCTGACACTAATGCCGTAATGTTTAACACAACTAAAACTAGCCTTCTCAAGGAATTCCTAAAAATTCCCGTCAATAATAGTAATCACATTCAAAATGAAATACAAAATAATTCCCTTAACATAAATAAATGTCATCTCCATCTTCTGAATACACAGAATAACAAAGCACAATCAATAACCTATAACCCTGTTTACGCTAGCATCTACATGCCGTCAAAAGTTATACATAACCCCTGGTTATCAAATTGAAAACCCCGTAGTTCAACCACGTGTTTGTAATTTTATGACCACGTGCTTATCTCCCCCTCGTCCCTCTGAACGTCGTATCAATAACAATTCCGTAACCAACGCGCCCACGCGCTTCCAAATTATGCCTCTTTCACTCCCGTCCACAGATATATGCGTAACTATATAAATAGCGAGCATCAATACTCTCACAAAAATACACATTACGCGCTCCCGACTATTCTGTAAATAAATAAAATTCGCAGATGCGAGTTTCTCTCCCGACCGACTTTGCAATAATACAAAGCGGTGATATCTCAACTTTTAAACCATGCCGCTATTCTTTCAACAAGGAATTAAATGGACCTAGTTTCTCATGTCTATCACTCAGATCGAATTGATGGCTCTGGAGTTAAGAATTAAATTAAACTAAAACTGCCCAAAGAAACTTAAATGATCGGCTAGGACTAGAAAAAATTAAATAAAGTCCTCACGCAAAAATTCATGCTTACCAAATCTCGAATGTCCAACTGAAGGCAATCGACTTGACTGGCAACCGGCTTTGGCAATTATTCATTAAAAGAGAAAGAAGCTTATGAAATATAGGCCTTTTATAATCAAGACCCCCACGCGCCGACTTCGTGACGTCATATGCGCGGCGTGGTTGTAAAGCCAATGAGAGCTCTGCATTTCAACTGCAGTTATCTCTCAGCCAATCAGAACCTAGATCGTTCTGATGTAACGTGCATGGGTTTTAGACAAAGAAACGAGATTAAGCCTAGCCCTATACTGCGGAAATGAAGCAAAAATGGCCGCAAATAATTTAACTCCCGAAAAATGCGTATATGGCCACGCAATATCTTTAAAAAAAGACAATCTGGTGCCAATCCTGATCTAGCATCTATAATCTTAATCTAGAATAATACTTTCTAATTCCCTACACCCCCATTCTAAACACATAAAGAAGAACCATAAAGCAGATGAGATCAAACTCCCTCGTGATCTCATCTTGAAAAAAAACGTAAATAATAGAAGGAGAAGAAACATGGAGAAGGATTTTCCTGTAATCCCTCCTAAAATATAGTGAACAAAATGCAAGGAGAAAAAGACATGGGCCATTTGAAAGACAGAATCTCAGTACTTTCGTCACATCACTCCCACCTTCGAAGATTGAGCATCGATCTCATTACTGAAATCTCTGTGTTTCACACTGGCCCTTAACTCTGTCTACAAGGCTGTCTGTCCTTACCCCTCCTATTCAGTGTTCTTCGACCTTCCTCTTTTGCGTTTCCTCCTTCTTCCTCTCCTAGAATGAGCTCCTATGCTCCGTTGGGAGAGTTGATCTCTCTTCAGACCTGTGCCGTCTAATGGCGGGTCTGAACTTTCCCTTGCTATGACCGTCAAAAGGCTGTCCTGGTCAGCTGATGTGACCGACGGGCGCTGTGGCGACCTGGCGATGGCGACTTCCTCGCTGCGCGTCAGCAGGGTTGTGACTGCTGGTACCGTGCGAAACTGATGCAACGTCTCGGGTTCCTCTGGTGTAGAGCCTCCGATTTCTTGCTGGGTGTCTATTGGATCACGATCGACCTCAATAGCTTCTACCTTTGAAGAAAGGTAGGTAAGATCTGCCCCTGGCAGCGGTTCTGGACTCGCTCTTCCCCTACCAATCTGAAGCGGGACAGAGCTCTCCAAAATAGCTCCTTGCAAATGCGTAAGGTCGCTTTTCTCACTCTTTTCTGGCCTGAAAAGTTGGTGAGATGAAACTGTAGACCACGGGAGCTCTCCGTCTAACACCCTGGTTCTACCTTCAACCTTGCCCTCCCCTGTGAGAGTTACTGGCGTCAGTTGGAATGTGTCCTGCAGTGACACTTGACGGTTTAAGATCCCGTTAGATCGCGGAGAATCTGAGTTAAAGCTCTCAGTAACTGGTTCCAATGTTCCGTGAAACGAATTGGAAAAGATAGCCAATTTTTCAGGCTGCTCGTTACAAGAGTCGTTTCCTGTAAACGAGATACGAGAGTTGTGGGGCCCATCTCCGTCTATAGGCAAACGGATACTCAGATCACTGTCCTCCTCCGTTTGAGTAAAGTGCTGGTCGGATGGGGCTCCAGGGCTGGTTGGAACTATATGCTCGCTCAGACCGCTATCTTGTGCCCTATGAAGATGGCGCTGGTCGTTGACATATGTAATACTGCTCTTGTCAGTATGTTCCTCACTTGAGGAAGCTAATACCATCGGGGGCCTAATTCCCGACAACAAAGAGTGTACTTCCGGAATCAGAGGCGTCTTCACCACTGTTTGGCCGGTTGGCTGAACAGGGCTGGCGGGCGAATTTGCCTCTGCAAATAACATACCGCTGTCGTCGGAGGCATTGAACCTCTCCTTAGCACGACAGTTATGTTCGAGCTCTCTCGGGGCTTCGTGAATTAGGGGTTCTCCTTTTTCACGTTTCTGGCCTGCAGTAGGCCCCCTTGCATCAGCAAGGATCGGTGTGGTCGGGTTCCCCAAAACCAAATATGGGTTGCCAAGAATGAAGTCATAGGCTGGCTGAGCCGTTACAGCTGCCTTGATGGTGCCAGACACGAACTTACATTTCACTTTAATATTGGCTACGGGAAAGCACTGTGAAGTCCCTTTCCTTAAAACTCCACCAATATTCACTTTTTCTTTCGTCATCTGCCAGGGCTTCACCAGATGTCGGGCGACTATGCTGGGGTAGGTAAGCCCGCTGTCAAATAAGCATGTAGTCTCAGTCCCGTTCACTTCTGCTGGCCCGCTGTTGGAAAACAACTTCTCTGACTGGAAGGGTTTCCACTTCTTCCCTTGTTTCACCCTCACAGGCCTTAAACAAGCCATCTGATGAGCGGGTTGTTTGTTTGGGCACCGTGTTGTCCAATGAGAAGTAGTCCGACAGAACCTACAATATCTCTCATTATCTCCCCGGTTCCTGACGGGTTCATGAGAAGTCGGCCCCTGTGTTCTGTTAGGCGGCTGGGAGCGCATGTTATGACTGGGAGGGGGCTCCTTGCGAGACGGCCCTTGCGGTTGGTGAGCTGAAGAGGAAGGCGAATGCGATGAAGATGCTCCTTTGTCCGGGGCTGGCAGGTCAGGGTGTTTTCTTTTCTGGCCCAGTACTTCGGCCTGGGCCGTCTGGAACCTTTCTGCAAATAGAATTATCTGGTCCAGTTGCTGTGCGCCCTGCTCCGCCAGGTACTTCCTTAAGTCCGGAGACATGTTGGCCTTTATCTGTTCGCACATGATGAGCTCTTCGAGTCCTTCAAACGATTTAGCCAAACCCGACAACTCTCTCCAGCGAGTGAGGTAATTCCTCAGCCTCTCCGCGAATTGGGGAAAACTTTCTCCCTTCTCCAGTCGACTTTCCCTAAACATCGTTTGGCACTTCCGGGGAGTCCATTGGAATCGCTGTAACAGGGCGTTCCGCAGAGCCTCAAAGTTACCTTGGTCATCTACCAGCATCTTGCTATAGACCTCATACGCATGTCCTCTTAGAGATTGAGATAATTTGAGACACCAAAGACTATCATCCAGCCCGTATGCCTTTGCCATCCGTTCAAATTTTTCTAAAAATACCTCAATTTTCTCATTCCCGTTAGGAAAAGAGTCCATCGGAAAATTCATGGCTGCCATCCGGGGCCCTCCGTTTCCTGAGGTGTCTGTTGCCCCTGCTCCGGGAGAATCTCCGTTAGCCGAACTGCCTTCCGAAGATCGGTACTGCAGTTCCAGTGAACGCAGGGCAAGTTCATGCTGTCTCTCTGCTGCCTTCTCCCTCTCTTGGGCTTCCCTCTGTGCTAACTTCTCCTGGGCTTCCCTCTGTGCTATCTTCTCCTGGGCTTCCCTCTGTGCTATCTTCTCCTGGGCTTCCCTCTGCTATCTTCTCCTGGGCTTCCCTCTCTGCTATCTTCTCCTGGGCTTCCCTCTCTGCTTCTCCTTCTCTCTCGGGCTTTTCTCTCTTCTTTCTCTGCTTCCAATTTACGCAGGTCTTTCTCCGCTTCCCTTTTCTCTCTCTCCGTCTGCCGGTCCTGTTCCCTCATAATGTAAGCCCTAGTCTCGGCCTCATTCATCCCCATGCTTTTAGCTGCGTCCTTCCATGCAGTAAGTAGCTTGACCAATTCAGCCATCTTACCTGACAAATCAGCAGTACTCACAACGAGGGGAAATGACAAAAAAGGAACAAGAAAAATTTACTGTTACCTACTATGAATATGCTGTCGCAAAAACCCGCACTCAGACTAGCACCAAGTCTGACTAATAACTACCTGAAAAAAATTCAAGTTATCCAGCTACCCAAAACCCGAATTTACTTTCCTGTCAAGAAAAAAATTCCATTAGCCATCAATTACTTCTAAGTCATAAACAACCTTACAACCACTATCATCTATACTAACTGGAACCTGTGGAAAAAAACTTATAGCTGGATCAGTCTTAATATAGCTCAAGTCTAGGGGATTTTTTTTTTTTTGAAATCTATTTCCAGAACTTTCTACAGAGACAATCTATGAATCTAGAATTGATCCCAACAAAGATGATCCCAAGGACGACGCCACCACTTTGTCAAGATCACAGAATTGAACGTAACAAAGATGATTCACCGGACGATAGCACCCACTTTGTCACGAAATGGATTTAGGACTAGAGACTGTCTACATATAGTGACAAGACAATAGTAAGAAGAAAGACTGAAATGATAGATTCAGATAGAAATATAGTGCAAACTGTGAAAGTTGAGACCATTGGCTCCGAGGTTGAGAACCGAGGTTGATTCTTTCCTCGCCACTTCGGACGTTTAAATTGCTATGGCCTCGAACCACCTCTAACTACCCTATGGGGATAAGGTTCAATTAAGATTCACAAACACCAAGGTACAGACAACATATAGCTACTGTACTAAAGGAAATGACTGATGCCAGCTACAATTTATACAAGTTTATTATACACCTATAAACAACAAACATATGCATGTCCCATACATCAAGTGCGAGGATGCACTCCTGAAACAAAATCAAGCACAGTTAAAAATGCATCAACCCCAACCCTTCTCCCACAATTGCAACCTGTATGGAGAAAGAAGGTAAGGTTAACTGAAATGAACTACACTGCACTTGATGTCGCCTACACTCCAAACTAGCTGTTCTAAATTCTAACTCTAACTCTAAGTCCACTGATAGCTGGAACGACGGCGAAGTGACTACACAATCTCTGCACAGACTTCGGTTCTACACAGCCTATCCTGGAATCTCCTGAACACAACTAACTGCACCTCTAAACTTCAGCAGCTGTCCTCTGCTATGATTCACCAAAACTAACAGTTCTGCCTATCTGTGCTGACTTCAGTAGAGAGAATGTTTACCCTATCTCTCTCCACTAACTCTGGACTTGATGACTGAGGGTTAACAGAACCCCACTGGATTCTGGACTGGAACTGTAGCGGACTTCTACCACTCGGAAATTACCTGCCCGAGTACCTATAACTGGGCTGTCGGCTTTATTATGGCCGTGAAGAAACGAACACAAAATTACCACACCGCTGGCAGCCTGCCAAATCTGCGTGTGTAACGAGCGTCAGAGCTCAGGATTTATCCACAAAAAATCCTATTCGCTGGAAAATGTCTTCCCCTGGTTGGGAAAACGTATTTTCTTCCTCTCCGTCCACTACTGGCAACTAACGTAAAACCCTTGCGGTTCTGCGAATGCCCCAACTTTGCCGTGGGAGAAATTTTGTGGTCTCAAAATTCCGCTCTCATTCCCACAAAAAAGCCGGCACCTGCTGTTTAGACAAAAGCAAAAACAACAGCTAAACAAAACGTTAATACTCTATTACAAATAACAATTAACTTCCTGACAAACCCTTAAGTCTTTAACACTTAAGTCTCCCCCGTCTATAATCAATACAGCTCCCCTACTCTCTCCCGTTATGCACCACCATACAAAATCATGCAAACAAAGTCCGCTCCCCCCACTGAGCTCCCTTCTCTACCTGAGCCCACAAGGTAAACATTGGCTAACCCAGATCGCCTGTTCTGCCTGACTAACTCCGAGCAACAACCATATTTTCAATGGCCCGTCTGGGCAGACGTACTGTGGCCTACTTCTTACGCTGACACTAATGCCGTAATGTTTAACACAACTAAAACTAGCCTTCTCAAGGAATTCCTAAAATTCCCGTCAATAATAGTAATCACATTCAAAATGAAATACAAAATAATTCCCTTAACATAAATAAATGTCATCTCCATCTTCTGAATACACAGAATAACAAAGCACAATCAATAACCTATAACCCTGTTTACGCTAGCATCTACATGCCGTCAAAAGTTATACATAACCCCTGGTTATCAAATTGAAAACCCCGTAGTTCAACCACGTGTTTGTAATTTTATGACCACGTGCTTATCTCCCCCTCGTCCCTCTGAACGTCGTATCAATAACAATTCCGTAACCAACGCGCCCACGCGCTTCCAAATTATGCCTCTTTCACTCCCGTCCACAGATATATGCGTAACTATATAAATAGCGAGCATCAATACTCTCACTAAAATCACAAAAAAAAATACACATTACGCGCTCCCGACTATTCTGTAAATAAATAAAATTCGCAGATGCGAGTTTCTCTCCCGACCGACTTTGCAATAATACAAAGCGGTGATATCTCAACTTTTAAACCATGCCGCTATTCTTTCAACAAGGAATTAAATGGACCTAGTTTCTCATGTCTATCACTCAGATCGAATTGATGGCTCTGGAGTTAAGAATTAAATTAAACTAAACTGCCCAAAGAAACTTAAATGATCGGCTAGGACTAGAAAAATTAAATAAAGTCCTCACGCAAAAATTCATGCTTACCAAATCTCGAATGTCCAACTGAAGGCAATCGACAATTTGCTTCTGGCACCCGGCTTTGGCAATTTTTTTTCATTAAAAGAGAAAGAAGCTTATGAAATATAGGCCTTTTATAATCAAGACCCCCACGCGCCGACTTCGTGACGTCATATGCGCGGCGTGGTTGTAAAGCCAATGAGAGCTCTGCATTTCAACTGCAGTTATCTCTCAGCCAATCAGAACCTAGATCGTTCTGATGTAACGTGCATGGGTTTTAGACAAAGAAACGAGATTAAGCCTAGCCCTATACTGCGGAAATGAAGCAAAAATGGCCGCAAATAATTTAACTCCCGAAAAATGCGTATATGGCCACGCAATATCTTTAAAAAAAGACAATCTGGTGCCAATCCTGATCTAGCATCTATAATCTTAATCTAGAATAATACTTTCTAATTCCCTACACCCCCATTCTAAACACATAAAGAAGAACCATAAAGCAGATGAGATCAAACTCCCTCGTGATCTCATCTTGAAAAAAAAACGTAAATAATAGAAGGAGAAGAAACATGGAGAAGGATTTTTCTGTAATCCCTCCAAATATAGTGAACAAAATGCAAGGAGAAAAAGACATGGGCCATTTGAAAGACAGAATCTCAGTACTTTCGTCACACACACCTATTGAGGCATATTGGGAATACAGTGTTAGGCCCCTATTTTCTTGACCATCGGCACACTAGTGGTGATGTAGTCAGCACCACGTCGGCAATTGTTAAGAGGCAACTAATATTTGATGTTCATTGGCTGGCAACCTCATCATGTAAAATTAGTTGCTAAATAAACCACCGCTACAACAGCACAAAGGCTTTTACAGTCACCAAAAAGGCAAGCAGTGGTGGCCCAACACTTCGTAAGAAGAAAAACAGAAATTAAATTAATTATATGAATTAACAATACATTAAAGAATATAGTATTTAATACACTCTGTTCGTTTTACTGTCAGGCGCTCCAGCTTCTTGAAACCAAAACTTCTGTTGAATGCTGGTGATGCCACATGAGTTTGATGTTTTCTAATAGGTGACCTGACTGATCCACTGCCTGTCTCTGCGGAGATTGGAGAATGATGATTTCTTGTTACCTACCTTTACAGTCTTATCATTTCTTATTTAGTCTGTGATGGTGAAATTACTAGCCTTTCTGTGACATCTCATCTCGCGATATGTAATCTTCCTCCAGACTAGATAGTAACCATGTCAGACTTTGATAATTGAGGTTAGTGTAAATAAATATGCTATTTATCTGCAGCCGCATAGTTTACATCAAGATAAATGAGAACCTGGACAGAGGGATCAGTTAGTAAGCCATCACATTAGCCTTTGCACATCTTGTTACTTTTAGTCTGTCGCTTCTACCACTGTCAAATCTACTATCGTCTGTGAGCTTACGTCATGCATATTTAAATTCTTTGACTGGTTTTAATGAGGTGTTATTTGCAAGAATGTTTAGAGTAACGAGCTTGAGGTTTTTAGTTTTTCTGAGGTTACCTTTTCGTTTATTTTTGTTTATTTGTTAGATGTGCTGATCTCCGTATGTCGTAGCTCTCTTTTGCTGTTCTTGACGCTTTTATGGTTTATTTGTTGTTGTTGTTGGTGTTGTTGTTTGCAGTTAATATATATATATATATATATATATATATATATATATATATATATATATATATATAATATATATATATATATATATATATATATATATATATATATACATACTAGCCGCCATTAAAAACGCATCGAAATCGTGACATGTTTTCACTGTTGAAATGTTAATGCAAGTGAGCGATTTTCAAACCCCGAAAGTGTGCAAGTGATGAAGTTCATGTATTCCCACTTTACTGTCGATGTGATGTTTACTTCAAATTTTGCGTGCTTTTACGTGCAAAACAAGGTTTTTGATAAATTCTGGCTTTATTAAAAGTCGAACCACATTGAAATTTGGCACACGCATTAGTCAAGTTTCAGCGAGTAAAAAGCCATTATCTGTTTTCATCGAATAAAAGTCTGTTAATGTGTCACGAAATTTAAGATATCCTGGACAAAAAGATGTATCAGATGATACCAGGATAGTGCCAGGTAAGAGACTGGTCTTACAAGAAATACCCCCTTTTCTGGAAAAGAATAAGGGTGTATTGACATCAAAGGTTAGAATCCAGCTGTATAAACCTCCAGGCGTTGAAAGGACATGTCCTGAAAATCTAGTTGCCCCTTTCGAAGATTCTCCTTTGGTATTATGTGTTGTTTAGGTTGACAAGTTGTTCTAGGGGTATATAATATAGTTTATCTATCAATCTAAATTAAATATCAAACAAACTTGAAACTTGAATTCAAATAATTCAGCAAGTCTGTTGATAATATGTATTTACAATTTATTTACCTAACCCTGTTCTCTTTTGGTTAGGTAACTTAGGAAAACTCAAAGATATTTACAGCTTGAAATAAATGAGCATAGACATTTAAAATTTATAAACCATAATCTTGTATTGAAGTTTCTATTGTCTTCCACACTGATGAATAATTTTAAATTTAATACAATGTCAATGATTTTGACGGTGAAGGTATGGTGGATTCATAATGTCCTTAAATTCACCCTCCACTGAAATGTTAGTAATATATTTATGTTTTCTTTTGTGGTGATATCTTTTATTGAACACGCTGATCAGTTGCTAGACAAGGCCAGTTATCTTAAAATTCAGAAAATCCCACACTCTTATTGTGGTGAGCTTCTAAATACAATATCTAAATTAGAATATAACAGTATAGTGCATAAAGTCAAGATAAGATAGTACTAAAAATTTTCGGCGAGAATCGTAAGTTGTCGCCTACGCCTTCAGCTTATTATTTGCAAACGCATAAGCCGAACAAAACGGTACCCTATTTTTCAAATTCGTCCTTGACATAAACGAACCACTTTTCCTAGTTCTAAGAAATATTTGCCTAACTGCATTTGGGGAAAGGAGGGACAAGGCTAGATAACACACGCAAATCACGTCTCAAATTGGTTCTAACTCTACAACCGACTTGCACGCGTTGCCCTAGGCGGGTTTCCCCAATACGATGAAAAAGTTAGAAATGTGGACACTACGGTCATGGAAATACGCTTAGCTCTTATTGCGAATGACATAAGCTCTCGTATTTAGCTTGAAACTAACATAGAGAAAAAGATAGAATTTTGAACAAAGCCACATAGCCCCATAAAAATCGTATATTCGTGTACCTGAAGACTTGCTGACCAAGAATATGTTGTTAGTTATCTAAATAGTCCATTAAATAATCAAATATTGATAAAACAATACATAGAGAATCAGAGATACTGTCAGGTCAAGTCATATCTGCTTAGATTGGATCGCATATGTTTTTGGGAAAAAATTAGGTGAAAGCTAGGCTAAGATGGTACGCTGAAGGGGATTGGGTGGAATTTGAAGTGAGACGAAATATTATTGGCCGACCTCGTACTAAACATATATCACCCGAGTAACGTAGTAGAAAATTGAATTGTAATTTTGAAAGACTTTGTTTACAAGTGAAATAAGGGTAATCATTGGCCAGAGTAGTTGATATTGGGGAAAAAGCATTAGTTGGGGACGCCATTTTCTAACAAAATTTTGACACGTAGCGATGAGATCAGGCTTGTGCTGTGAAAACCATATTTCTCAAAAGCCTGGACAGAACGGCAGATCGAAAGTGTGCCAGTCATCGTTCACTGTGTATTTCATTGAATAAATGTGGTAAGATTGACTTTATTAACTTGTATCTAAAATAAAAATTGAATGTGAAATAATAATATATGTCTGTAAGTGAGTGGGTCTGTAGCAACCATTAGGCAAAGCCTAGAGATTGATCCACCATGTGATAGACTGTCAGAGAGGTGTAAAACTACAAGAAAATATGTATGATTGTCATCAAGGAGCATAACACCTATCCTATTATATGGAAAAGATGACAGCTGGAATTGCAGTGGCGTTGTAACTATTAGGGGAGAGGAATACTGGTGTACATTGTCACATCAAAAGATAATGGTGGCATAGGTTGGTATAAAGCTATGACCCTTTTCGTTTGTTTGTAATGTACCTGTACTTAAATGTGGAATAGTATAATATACTAGGTATAAAGAAGGATGCATAACCTTCACATTTCAGGGTCCTGGGTACTGACGTTAATGTAGTACCAAATGCCTGAGAATTGCTCGATTCAGGACTCTATCTGTATACTTCGAGCCCATGCTAGTGGCCATTGCCTATCAAAAAGGTGGAAAAGATTGTCAAGCGAGCAGAGGAAACGTTCTACCTGTATTCTCCTGCCAAGATAAGTTCTTGTTCGGCACCTGGCAGCTCAACTTAAAAGAACTTAAAAGAACTTAAAAGAATTAGAAAGTGATAATAAAGAAAACTGTGCATAGTATTAATAATTCCACAAGTGACAAACGAAAACAGACATAACTTAAAGGGAGTGATTATAACCAACAACCTATGGTTTAATACCAGTATTACCTCAAAGTAGAAGAATACAACTACACACTTGTATTATAATAATATTGTATGTATGGACAGAAGATCTACTGTGTTATTGGAATGTTGTAAATGATTCTTTTGATTTCACTTTTGATTGTCAGTCCTGATTCAAAATAAATTAGAATCAGGATAATAAATTGAAAAAAATTGTATTTACACAAATTTCAACCACTGTCTTAAAAAAGATAGCCTTTTAAAGTGTCGTTTGTATGTTATTGTTGTAATACTGTTGGTGGTTGTGGATAATAAACTATTTGTTTGTATGTTTGTTGGTTATTGCACATTACACTCTACCTTCATAACCTTAGACACTACACGAAGTCATTTTAATAATAGTACTATAGATTAATTTTGAATGAGATCAAAAGGGTGGTAGCGGAAAGGTACTCTGAAAAGTTTACAATACTATTGGTTAAATTCAGGGACCTTCATAGCTGATCTCATTTAATACAATAATAATACATAACAACAATTCATAACATCAAAACCCACCACACTTATGCCGTGGACAAACAACTCTGTGACTTGCCAGGCAGTGGAACAATGGTGGCTAGCTACATTGACATCATGAGCTTTTGCACCTCAAAGTCCAAAACGAGTTATAGGAATCAGATACTTTGGGTCCTTTGCAGGTGTGACGGATAGGATGAAATTCAGCTGTCCCTGAATTGACGGATGATAACAAGAGTACCCTTGGATAGATCCAAGAGCCCTCATTTGTGTTGGAAGGAAATCGCAACGTGGTTTCCACGTGGATTTTCACCACGTGCACTAATTAGTATTCAATAGTATCTTTATGTCATCCCGTCAAGTAGAAGGATCGGCGGTATGCGGTCGAAACGAAGGGAGTTCCCTAGAATCAAATAAGGCGAGAAACTTCGCGGGTGGCTATTATCTTCCATCTATTAACTATATATTGGTATCGCTGAAAAAATGCAGTTATCATTCGTGGCCAGAGAGTAAAGCAGTACCTAGCTTATATGAGAATCTTACAAGATTTCTTTTGGAGTCTTCTATATTGGAAGTCTGAATTCAATTCTATGTGCTGCGGTAAAATATATTAGTCTTGAGTGAATCAGTGGTTTAGTTTCTTCATTTATTTCACTGGATTTTTTGTGATTAATTTAAACCTATTAAATAAACATATAGCAAAGTTCTCCAGATGTAAATCGAAGATGTAACTATCCGTTATTTCCCGAGATAATAGATGTGTAACATAATTTTAAACGCTAGGCGATCGTAATTGTTTATAACCATATTTCTATTTCACCGCTTGTAAATTTTGAGTAATAAAACTGTTCATAGCTAGTGTTAAAAAACAAACGATACATTAGCTAGTCACTCGTGTAGTTCTTTTAATATAAATAATTAAATACCAGAGTGATTTTTATAGGTCTTAGCTAAAAACGCGGGTGTTAGATTTTATTATAGTATATTACCTGTTATCCATCTTCTCTTTTTATACAGGTGGTCATACCTTTTGCGATCCAGCGGTTTTTATGTATATATATATATATATATATATATATATATATATATATATATATATATATATAGAGAGAGAGAGAGAGAGAGAGAGAGAGAGAGAGAGAGAGAGAGATAGTCATGTTCAGATGGCTTATGGCATCCCAAAGTATATGTTCCAAACATAATAACATTGACTATACCAAAATCTGATTGTTGGAGACCTTTATAAGTCCTTCGCAAAACCAGTAGAGCGGTTAAATAACACTGACAAACAACATTTTTCTTTCTTATATAAGAATTAGTGTTCTTAGGTCAGTTTCTTGCGCTGATTTCAAATTTGAAATCCGTTTATCTCTATCACATCGGGTTCTTAAGATATTTGTGAATAAATATATTTTTGGGAAACCGTTATTTGCTCCGTTTCATTTTTACAATATAACTTATTAAAAATTAATAAAATGCAAAATAATTCTAGTTTTTATACTGCTAAAAGATGCATGACATATGTTACACTATTTTTGAAATAGTTACTGTATTTTGAAATAATTCTGAGCGAAATATGGCTTCTAGAAGTTGTAGAAAATCGGCTGATCTGTTCTGTTACGTGTGCGGATATTTTACCGATTGTGTTCACCAGAAAAACTTTACACCATTACTAAAGAAAGCATATGAATTTTATTTCGATTCGAAAGTTGACCAACAAATCACGCTACTGATTGTTACTTCTGCTTGACAAATATCCATGGTTTCACTTTTAAAACTAGAAAGTCTGTGGTTTATCCAAATATTGAATCGGTTTCGAAACCAGTGCCTCATGATCCAATCACGTGTCCGATCCCAGTTCCACCAGAACAATATCCGTTGGACGTGAATGAACCATCAGAAAGTGATAGTTTACCTGCTTTAGAAACTAATTCTGACTCGGATTATATACCGGTGAATGATAGTGTTCACTTAATTAACCCTTCAGAACTTTCAGATCTAATACGTGATCTCGCTCTTACCAAAAGACAAGTGGAATTACTCGGTTCGCGACTCAAAGAATGGAATCTTTTAGCGCCCAATACTCCGATATCTAAATTTCGTCATAGACACAGAGAACTTGTTCAATACCTTGAGATGGATGATGACATTTGCTATTGCAAAGATGTAAACGGTCTAATGGTGCACCTCGGTCATGAACACATATCCAACGAATGGCGACTTTTCATCGACTCTTCCAAGACTAGTCTAAAAGCCGTGTTATTGCATAACGGAAATTTTATTTCATCAATTCCAGTCGCCTACTCTGTTCATATGAAAGAAACTTATGACAATATGGCTATACTTTTGGCAAAAATAAAGTACAATGACTACCAATGGCGGATTTGTGGAGACCTAAAGGTCATTGCAATTCTCACGGGCATGCAGACTGGGTATACTAAATTTTGTTGCTTCCTATGTGAATGGGATAGCCGCAACAGACAGGAACATTATGCAAGAAAGGTGTGGCCTATCAGGGATCGTATGCAGCTCGGGCATAAAAATGTAAAACACGAGCCATTAGTTAACAAAGACAGCATCATTTTACCACCGTTACATATAAAGTTGGGGCTATTGAAGAATTTCGTAAAAGCGTTAGATAAAACGAGCAAAGCTTTCACTTATCTTCCAGAAAAGTTTCCGCAAGTTAGCGATGCAAAGATAAAGGAAGGTATCTTTGTAGGACCTCAGATTAGGAAAGTTATTGCAGACAAACAATTCGAGAACTTGTTACATGGTAGTGAACTTCGCGCATGGATGGCATTCAAATCGATCGTCGATAACTTTCTGGGAAATCACAAATCTGTCGACTATGTGCATATTGTTAAGCAATGCATAGATGCATACAGAATTATGGGCTGTAACATTTCCCTCAAAATCCATTTGCTCGATTCGCATCTTGACTTTTTCCCTAACAACCTTGGCGAAGTCAGCGATGAACATGGAGAACGATTCCATCAAGATATCGCCGTAATGGAGTCACATTATTAAGGACGGTGGAGTGTGACCACGCTTGCCGATTATTGTTGGATGCTTCATCGCGATGTACCACATGCCATTCACCGACGAAAGTCGACTACAAAGAAATTCAAGCCTACATAACTGTTATACTTCTTGTACGAATGATGCGTTGTTAAAAAACTTCAATTGCGTATTTCTAGAGATCCCGACCTGATAGAGAAAAACGGTTTGCAGATTTAAAAACAGCGCATTAAAATTGACCAGAAAAACATAGAAATGTTAGAGAAAGAAAAAAAAATATTTTTTTTTGTTAGCCAGTGTAACCAAACCCACGTAAATGCTAAATTGTGTAAAGTTTAACTGGAACGGGACTATGCCAGATATATTATATTAAATCATATAAAGTTCCCTGGCCTAAGGAGGCAGAACTTATAGCACGAATTTATTTAATTAAACCCAGAGGACAGTAAACATTATTCCTACCACCAACTTCTACAGAAAACATTTTCGGCTATTTCTTTCCAAGAACAGCCTGGGAGTATCATTCTGCTGTTTGAGATATTTTCCAGTCATTACGACAGAATCCTAGAAAACAAACTTATTTTCCTAGCCCTAACGAAAAATTGACAGCTATCTAGAAAAATTCGAGAGGCTCGCCAATCTGTATGGGTTAGAGAGTTCCCGCTGGGCACTTAAACTCTCAACGTCACTAAAGGCAATGCTTATGACGTATACACAAAGCTGGGACCGAATCAACATGATTACGACATGCTGAAGAACGCCTTGCTAGAGCGGTTTGAGATGACCGCCCGAAAATTTCTGCAAATGTTCAGAAACAGCCGGAAAGAGAGCACGGAAACTTTCCGCAGTTCTCTTCACGTCTCACGAGTTATCTGACAAAGTGCATAGAATTATCTGAATTACCTCTTTCATATGAGGGACTTCTAGAAATTGTTCTTGTTGAACAGATAAAATCAGCTTTGTCGAATGACACCCGTAGATTTTTGGCTGAACAGGGGGCAGTCAGGCTTGAGGACATCCTCAATAAGGCCAAACGCTATAGCAATGCAATGGCCGAACTTCCCAGCACTAAACGTAAACCCACAGATGAGCCATCTCGAAAACAAAATCTAGAGCAGTCATCCTATTCTTCCAATCCTTCTCAACATTATAACCAACGAGATAATAATAACCAGAGACCTCCCCAGGAAAAATCGAAATTCTACAAAACCCGATACCCCCCAAATAATACTTCTGATCAACCCACCAAGCCTACGTGCGCGGCCACCAAGGTCAAGGAAAAGGGAAGACCCCTACACCAGGAACGTCTGATCAGAGCAAACAAACCGGTCATAACCGCATCGGGTGTTTGCATACAGCCTCGAAAGGTAGAGTCAATGTCAGTGATTCTCAACCTGAGGGGGACCGACCCTCAACGCGGGGAACTGTACTTTTGAATGGTACCTCTACTACTTGTCTTTTTGACACTGGACTAAGCTTTAGTTGTATTGTCGCTAGGCACCTAGTCAAACCAGGTCAGGAGACAGAGGAAACCGTCAAACTTAGTGGAGTTTTCAAGAGTGATGCATCCAGGACGCTTCCTATCGCACTGGTAGAAATACACTCTGATTTTATCAGAGGTGTTATTAAAGCGGCCATAATGGATGATCCTATCTACCCAGTTATCCTGGGATGTAGATATGTGTTTATTGGGAGACCAAAGGAGCCGATTGTGGCAGCGGTAACCACAAGAGGGCAAGCCGAGAAGGAGAGGAAGCCTGCGCCAAATTTGTTGCCGAATGAACTGAAGGAGGCGCAACAAAAGGACCCTACTCTGGAGCTCTGCTTTAGAAAACTGCCCATGGCTAAGGACCCTAGACACAACGGAGACATCTTTTCTAAGGATGGCGTATTGTATCGTAGAACGGGCAACCCGGACACGGGGAATAACCAGCTCCTAGTACCGACGCAGTACAGAAGCCAGATCTTAGAAATGGGGCACTCTCTTCCCTTTAGCGGACATATGGGACAAAACGCCACTATTCAGAGAATACAAACCCACTATTGGTGGCCAGGAATGAACTCTGACATTATCAGGTATGTGAAATCCTGCGCCCAGTGCCAACGGGTAGCACCCAAGCACTTGACACCCCCAGTACCCATGGGGCAAATGCCAATTGTGGGGACTCTATTTGAACGGGTTGCTGTCGACATCATTGGACCCCTGGAAAGGACCAAAAGGAAGAACAGGTTCATCCTGACCTTAGTCGACACTTGCACAATGTGGGCCAAGCTGTACCGCTAACATGCACAGATTCCAAGCATGTCGCAGAAGCCCTCGTGCAAATCTTTACACGGTTGGGATTCCCTCAACAAGTTTTGAAGGACAATGGATCCCAATTCCGTAGCCTGTTAATGGAGGAGATCTTTAAGATCTTGAGGGCCAAACATATCCACACAAGTCCCTACCATCCGGCCGGAAATGGGCTCGTGGAACGTTTTAATGGCAATCTCACCGCCATGTTACGTAAGCTGGGTCAGGAGAAACCGGAAGACTGGGACCTATATATATCGGCTGCCTTATTCGCCTACCGAGAGGTTCCCCAAGCGTCTACGGGATTCCCGCCTGCTACACTTTTATTTGGCAGACCTATTAAGGGGCCACTTGAAGCCTTATTGCGGTCCCTGACAGACCAAAAGGCTGACGAGACAGTCGTCTCTGCAAGCAAATATGTATCTGAGCTCAAGGAAAGGTTAAAGCTAGGATGGGATCTAGCTACGACCAACCTTACGAAAGCCCGCGCTAAACATGCTAAAAGATACAACAAAGCTGCAAAAGAGAGAGAACTACAACCAGGGGAGAAAGTTTTGTTGCTACTTCCAACCGGAAGCAATAAACTTCGCATCGGATGGCAAGGGCCGTTTACCGTCCTTAAAAAGATCTCACGTACTAATTACAAGATCTCCATTAAAGGAAAGGAGAAGGTCTTCCACATAAATCTGCTTAAGAAATATTTGGAAAGACCGGTGCCATCCTCCGAGCATCTCCTGGCTGTCGCCATAGCAACGGAAGACGAGGAAGATGATGATGGCTGCATGGAGTATTCATTGCAACCCACAGAATCCTTTAAAGATGTCAAGTTCGGCGACAATCTCTCAGTAGAACAACAAACAGAAACCAGGGCGCTACTAAAGCAGTACAGTGCAGTCTTAACGGATGTACCTGGTCGAACAAATCTCATCGAATTTGACATGAAATTAACAAACGAGACCCCTGTTCGAACCAGAGTGTACCCCATTCCGTACGCCAAAGCTGATGCACTTTGCGGAGAAATAGACAAGCTGCGTCAGGCAGGAATTATCAGCGAGTCTACATCTCCTTACAGTTCGAGTGTAGTGCTGTTGCAGAAGCCCAATAAGGAAGTTCGGCTGTGTATTGATTACCGGTTGCTAAACGCTGTAACGGAATTCCAGCCCGAACCGCTCCAAACTGTTTCTGAGTTGTTCACCAAGCTCAGCAAGGCAACAATTTTCTCCAAGATTGACCTCAGTAAAGGTTATTACCAAATACCGGTCAAGGAGGAAGTTAAACCTTTGCTAGCTTTCAGCACTAGTGAAGGACATTACACATTTAATGTGATGCCGTTCGGATTGCATAACGCACCAGGAGTGTTTACCAGGATGATGAGAAAGCTGTTAGAACCTTTGCAAAGTCCCTATATCCATAATTTCATGGATGACATTTTAATTGCATCGGAAACCTATCAAGAACATATTGCTACGATCGCTATGCTCCTCAGGAACCTACAGGAAACTGGTCTCACAGCCAGACCTAGCAAATGTCTCATAGGGTTTGAAAAGCTTGACTTCCTGGGGCATACTATTTCTCACGGCTGTAGTTGGCCTGTTAAGAAAAACGTGGAGAAAATAGTTGCAGCAAAAAGACCCCGAACAAAGAAAGACATCAGGTCATTTCTATCACTATGTGCCTACTATCAGAAATACATCCAGAACTTCAACGGACTCACGGCACCTCTGACTGACCTCACCAAGAAAGGTTGTCCTGATAAGGTCATGTGGGATCAAAAGTGCGAACATGCATACAGCACTTTGAAAGGACAGTTGTCGGCATACCCCATTCTAAGGTTACCTGACCTTAAGAAACCTTTCGTACTGAGAGTGGACGCGTCAGGTCAGGGCATCGGGTCAACATTGTTGCAAGCCGAGGACAGTGACCCGAATATGCTATTCCCAGTAGCTTACGGCAGTCGGAAACTGAACAAGGCTGAACGCAACTACAGTGTCGTTGAAAGAGAATGTCTCGCTCTGATTCATGGCATCAGACGCCATCATGAGTTCCTGTATGGTACTTCTTTCCCGGTACAAACCGACCATGCTCCATTAGCTTTCCTTGGTGCCAATAAGGAATTCAACGCAAGGATTATGCGCTGGGCCTTATTATTGAGCGTTTATTCCTTCAAAGTGGAATATATTCCAGGAAAACAGAATGTCGGAGCTGACTTCTTGAGTAGAAACTGGTCTACAGAGGAAGAAGAGCAAACTGAAGATACCACTCATCCTAAAGTCACCAATCAGGTCACCTCCATTGTCAAGAAGGAAACATGAAAAATGGTTTCATGTCTAAAAGTGGGGACGATTGTGACGTACGTCTAGTTTGTCAAGTGAATTTTCCCTGATTTGATGGATGATTAAAGGGACTTTAGCTTTTCATAACATTAGAACCCCTGAACATCAGTATTGTTGTAACTTTTCATCAACGAAGAGTAGCGGCTATGATCAAAGCAGTCAAAGACGATCCCCAGAACAGAGAAGCAGAAATTTAGCATCTCCGTGCGAACACTGAACCGTTCGCAAGATGGACACGAGCGGTCAGAAGAAAGCTTCTTGCAGACTTCGCACCTCTGTGGCAACCGGCAGACTTGCCCGAAAGACTATGGAACGGGAGAGACGGAGCGCTCAGCGTAGCGGATACGATCTGAGGAATCAGGAAACTCACCGCGAACGAGGCTAGTCTCGCAGAAATTTCACATCCTCGTGCGAGCAGCCTGAGACGAACGAAGATCGGAAGCCAGTCGGGCCATCGCGGTTAGCATGGCGGCTAAATAACTTCGACTTGCCCTGGGATCTGAAGAGGCGCGAAATTTTCACACGACCCATTTAACTTACATTCCTTTTAGATATATACAGAATCTGAAAAGGGCAACTTTATCATTCGTCCTGACAGAATTCTAAGATTCACTAGCATATAGTTAAATTCCTGCTAGATTTCATCTAAATTTGTTGGCTATTGGAGTGAATTCTTTTTCTGTGCGACGGTAATTTATACTTTAGCTTCGAGTGATCAGTGGTCTAGTTATTTCATTTTTATTTCACTTAATTGTGGTGTAAATTTAAACTTATTAAATAAACCCATTTTCAAAGTTCTAGTGCAAACTAAATGTTACATCTATAATTTTATTTCCTAATACAATAGCCGCGTAAATTAACTGTGCAGCCGATTAAGGGAATTATAACTTTAATACAGTTTAGTTCTGTATAAATAGATGTGCTTTTAACTATTAACCTCACGGGAGCGTTTCTTGTATTGATTAATTATAGACGCGAATGCAGAAAATAGTCTAACTGTAAATGTATCGCGCGTTAGATCTTAATATGATTTTATTGCATTTCTTGTTTTATCTTCTATACAGAATTGATCTTTCGACTTTGCATCCCAGCAATTAATTAATTATACACTGAACCCTGCCAACTCAGTCGAAAACTCCAGCAACTGATAACCATTTTAAAATTTAATCTTTGTGGCGATCCTGTGTGATTCAGCTACCTGCAGTTTTTCAGAAACAAAGCAAACCCAAAGACTGTTTTAAAATCCCAATTCATAAAGTTTTTTTTATAGTTATCAAACTTGAAGAAGAACAGTTGCCAGTAGCAATATTTTACTCACTGCTCTATTTGTGAAGAAGAACATTGATTTCCCTGACACTGTCTGTCAAGCATAATCATTAGATTTTACCAACCCCCCGAAGAACTTACCTCAGTGTTTTGTAGTTTGTGACATTACGGCAAAAGAAAGTTATCTCCACCAGCTGTGCCAATCTTAGAAACCGCACCACACCTCACACCTAGCCAAGTGTCTGTGCCATTCATTAGGAACTTTTATCTAACAAACCAACAGTAGCCTTTACGCTTCACCGTCTGGCGATTTTTGAGACTATTAGCTACCAGCCCACCTCGTTAAATCTGGGGCCTGACACAGAAGAAATAAAAAGACAATTTCCATTGTTCTACGGTATTAGCTACAGTTGTAAAATTCCTAAAGTGCCAGAATTCACATTTTGGTAAGTCTTGTGTGTGACTGTGTGTGCTGGCCAGCCCAAGCGTGTTTTTGAATGACAGGAGATTTATTAATCTTTTTTTTTTACCCTTATAATTAGTTCGTCCTAGTATTAAGGGGTATTGTATACATTGTACGGGATTTCTCCTAGTGGGATTGTTTAACTGTGTTCATTCCTCCCTTCCGTAAAGTTTTGTTGAAAAGGGGAAACATTTGAGAACCCTAGCTTTTCCTCTACCCCCTTATCACTGTAACCCCTTGCCTCAGAGTAATAAATTTACCATTGGGTTAAATTGCCTATCTCTGATCATCACCCCCCCCCCCCCCCCTTCTCGTCTTTGGGACCGGGTCTTTTCTGTTAGTAAATACAAGCGGGAAAGGTGTATTGGATACTTCTCCTCAAAAACCCCTCCCCCCTTGTCATTTGTGTATTTTGTAACCTTTGATTTCTTCATGTAAATTGATAATTATTTGTGACTTGATTTTTTTATGATAATAAAAGTATTAAAACTTTGTTAGCATTTTGTGTCGGCTGGCCCAAATCCAACATTCCTCATATTTGTTATCGTAGTCTGTATTCATGTACGTTGAGCGTCAGAATCACCAAATCGGTGTGTGCGCCTGAGTGACTGGAACTGACAAACAATTGTTTGTTCAGAAGGGTGGTAGGAGTAGTTTTGAGAGACAAATATTGTCGTACATGAGACTGTCCTTACTCTTCCCAGCACTTGTGAATCTACTACCTCACTTTCCTAAATCCTTATTCTCACAGAGCCTTCACTATCATTCTACACTCTAAAGGGACCAGTATCCATCAGAACACTCTCAGATAAAATTACGACAGAGTGGTAAAAATTGTTCACTTCGCTTCTCTAATAACCTATTTTATAAGGAACTAAATGTCTACTATCTCTTGTGATTCAGAGTTCCTATTATTTATGTTATTGTATAAGTGATGATTTCCCTTGTTTGCTCCTCGTGCAACATAGAGCCCCCATTGTAGTTGGTCCCCTTGCAGGAATCTTGCATCACAGACTTTATGTGTTCATTCACTGGTGGTTTCTGTAGCAAGTTTTTTATTTACATAATAAGGTCGCCAGCCATGTGTAAATAAATAATGAAGGAAACCTTGAGTCCTGTGAACCGTAAATAATTTAGTAAATAAATAAATAAAGGTAATTAACAGGTACTCGTTGGACATAAAGGATGACAATAGACAACAGAAAAGAAAATATAAGTGATAGGCTTACCTAGGAATCGAACCTAGGACCAACCAAACGGCGCCATCGCCTTGCTGTGACAGTACATCGTGAAAGGACGCTCAGCCAATTTTGCACCCCAAACAAAGTGCATTATTGGCTGAGGTCATTGTCATGACACTCACACAACTATGGTATATAGGACCCGTGGACGACCCAGACAGTTTAGCCCTGTGTAGAAGCAGATATTGGTTCCCTCTTATGCTATACCTGACGTAACAGTCGTCATAATTTTATCCTTTCTCTGCCCAGAGATTCAATGAACTATTCGTACCTGGAGCTTGTTTGTGTTATACTATGACAGCACAGTACAGGATCCGATATTAGTCAAAAATGACGTGCAGACTTGTTAATGTTATGGTACTTTCAACCATGCTATTATAAATACAATGTCCTTTTGTTAATTTGTTTTTTAAAAGTGGAAAACACACACATATGTTATTTTAACAATGAAAAAGTTGTCAGAAAAAGGTTAAAATAATAATGTTATTCTTTCATTCTGTTTCTGACAGCAAAAGGTCCATCTCAGAGCAAAGTTGTGATCAGCAAAATGTCCATCTCAGAGCAAAGTTGTGATCAGCAAAATGTCCATCTCAGAGCAAAGTTGTGATCAGCAAAATGTCCATCTTAGAGCAAAGTTGTGATCAGCTAAATTTCGAATAAGTAGAAGTATTTTAGATGGCCCTCGCGACGTATTTAGTTCTTTGTTCTATATAGTATATTACATTTGTTGTACCAATGCTGCAAGACCGCATGAATTATTTGGTGCAGGCGTCCCGCAAATGGGCTAGTTCCTGTGAGGGCTTGAGTTGAATCGGGAATGACAAAAATAAATGATGATAATGATCCGAAGTATTTCACATAACAATAAAGATGTTTCCTCAGATAGTTAAAAAAAAAGTTCTGTTCCCTTTTCTCCAGCGTTTGTAGCTTTTAATGACATACGTCATTGCTGTCTGTCTACGATAGTCCGTCTCCGGGTGACGGTTTCTCTGGTCTGCTCCATGATTGATTGCCGAGATGCCAGGAGATTCGTATAATGTAGATGAGTATTTTGAGAATAATAAGAAATCATATAATTATGTCACGGACCTCAACTTCACGAACTTTACGGAGAAGTGTTGCATGCACCATTATTGTTTCAGTATAACGGACGTGAATTATGGCCCAGTAGAGATGACCGATGGACTGTGTTTTAATATGAATTATTATATCAATGTGAAGCTGCTTGTTTCTGTGGAGTGTAATTAAACCGTGTGAGACGCTGACGGGATTCATCTGCACTCATTCAACTTGTTGCTGTTACAAGTGTTTGTTAACTATTCAAGAAAATCATACCCCAACAAATTAACTTGTTCAGATTATCTGCAGTGACATTATTGTAACACTAGAACACGCAACAGGCACTTTCTGTGAGAATTTGTTTAGCTTGACAAGGTTGCCAGCCACACCTACACCATCATATTAGTCGTGTTGTGTGACACGTCTGAGGGTGCAGTTGTTCTGCAGTTTCTTTGTCCCCTCTAAGACCCCCGGGAACTATTCGGGGTAGGAGTCATCGCTTTTAGTTTCATCTCTTCATCCAAGAGAGTTATCCCATCTTTTCCTGGCATACCTATTCCTTCATTTACTATTTCTGTTGGAGATTGACCAATTTGTTATCTCATAATCATAATCGCCTAACACTGAAACTCCCTCTTTCTCATTTACACTCCCGATTCATTAGCTGTGTAACTCATTCACATCGTTTTTGTCATACAAATACACACTGACTCACTCACATTTCCCTTATTTCTTCAACGTACTTACTCCCACTGGCTCTAACGTCCTCAGTTATTGTCGTAGATTTTATCAGATAGGTAATAGATGTTTATAGCCCTGTCTGAGCAGAGGTGATAGTGATGACAATGTGAAAGTAAGGGGTAAGAAATTGTTTTATCACGAGTTGATCGTGTAAGAGAAAGGACAGTCTCTGGATAGAATAATTTATCTAATCCAGCCTATCTGGACGACGATATTTAAATCAGGCGCACTTTCTCTCCTTGTACGAAATACAAGTTACACTACACTCAAATGCACACAATTCTGTGACAAATACGCACGAACGTGAAAACAAACTATGAATAACATATAATGGATAGGGGTTGACCGACACGATAACTAAAGGTTTAATAAAGTTTATTATCAATAGAAGATCATAACAATAACCATATACATCACTAGATCATGGTTTACAGACAAAATCGCAAAAGAAGAAATTAATCAAATAGGTTCTCCCCCCTCTGGTAAAAGAAAAGAAAAGATGATCCCAACAGAGGTTAATTAACCCAAAAGATCAAAAGTTAACAATAAGTTATGAAATAGTCAGTATGGGAAAAGAATAGGTTCCTAATGTAATCTATCCCGTGACTACTCAGATTAGTGAGATAAAAAAGAAAGAAGAAACCACATAAGTATATGATGTTAACAAAAGAAATAAGTTTCTTTCTCCGTTCATTCAATTCACACCCATTCAGGGGCCACTTTCCGTCTTTTGCTTACCCCAGTAGTTGTCGCAGGCATTCCAAGGAAATACAAGTACACTAATAAGTAATAAGACTATATCAAATTTAAGTTTTGCCAAATCCAGCACCAGACTCGCCGTAGTTGCTGACTGCAAATTTCACGGGAGTCGCTAGAGTCGGTGATTTAATTTGTCCTGGATACAATAAGTTATCTATGCCTTCAGTTGGTTGGAGTAAGGTTCATGCGTGGTGATCGCCGACGTAGGATGAATAGAACATATATATACTTCCTATGTTGTTTAGTCTCAGGTGGCTGAGACGCTAGGTTAAGTTACACAAATGTTGCTGACAATATATTTCGCCACAGCTGGCTGGTGAGATTGATATAAGTAAATCTGGTAATAGTTCTGGTCCAGTTAATATTATAATTTAATGGTTCTATTCTGGTTTCTCTCATGAAAATGAGGAAAATTGGACCACACAGGTCACAGCAAGAAGCTCATCAATATTAAATATCCCTGGATGCTTATAATATTATAAGTTCGTATGATCATAAGTTCATATGGCCATAAAAAAGCCGCTATAGTCCGTTCGGAAATTCGTGCCCACAGAAAATGTCAATTTTCTCCAAAACTGTTTGTTGTATGGACATGAATTTTTGAATGCAGTCTTAGATTTTCCATGCAGTTATTAATATATCTTTTGCCCTTACAAAACTCATGTCATGTTCGAATTTTCTTCTTTACGTTATATAAAAAACTATTACTGTTGTCTGGGTTAATTTTTAGTAGTTTTACATTTTTTTTTTGGGAAAGTTATTCTTGTTTTCTCTCATTCCCTCACTCATATTCGCTAGCTCATTTTCTTGTTCTGCAACATTCACTTAGTCACTTATTCACTCACACTCACTGCATCTATCTCTGTCCTCTAACGTATTCAATCACTCTTTATTCTCACAAATTCACTCATTCACTTTCTCTCAGATACTACCATCCCAAATCGTATTTACTCGCAATCAGTCAATCAACCCGTCCCTCTCCTCTCATACTATTTCTAGCACCATTTTTTTCTTCCTTCCACGACTGTCGTGGGCAGCCACTTTTCAGAACCCCCTTCCCCTCCTTTTCCCGCACTCCTCAGCAACCTTTCACGCCATCACTATTAGCAATGGTGTCTGTGCTTGTCTCCCTTCGTTTCTGTCCAGGTGCAGGCAGGACACAGTTGTCAAGCCGCTGAAACCAACTGCGGTATCGGTAATGCTGAGCCATCTATCGGAAAAACAGCTTCCAGTTCTGCATAATGCCACGGAGGCTAACTCGCAGGACGAACGTAACGAAGTCCTGAATAATACAATCATGAAACCCAGGAAGTTTGAGATATCATTAATGGAAGTAAGTGTTCGTTCAATATGTTTGATTCATTAACTTCTTTTTTAAAAGTATTAATCTATTTTTTATGTTAACATTGGGATGGAGGGTGAACTACTAGTAGTTATGTTTGTTAACGCACTTTTGCATTTTTAGTGTATTTTATTTTAAATGGTATTTGTGTTTGAGAGATATTTTTTTTTAAAATTTACACTGTTACACTTTTTGCCTCCATTTGGCTAGGCGTGCTCCTTCAACCTGTACACTAGGTCCGTCGGTTAAATTAGGGCGCATGTCGAAAAATAAAAGACCCTGTGGTCTGGCATTACAAACTTAAATGTATGAAAGAAAATGAAATATTAGCTAGTTTTTTTTTTGTCTTATGTTTGATATTGTATTTTTGGTGTTAAATTTGTTGATGCTCTGTTAGTTCCTGTAAACTGAGTGTCATTATGTGTGATATAGTTACAGCTGGTTTCTTTTTTGGTGTTGCGTGCTGCTGAATCATATTTGAATGTTTATTTATTGCTGTTACAGTTGGCGTCCTATTTGTGTTAAATTAACTGCTGCATGTTCGGTGTCTTTTGGTGTTGTATTTGCTGTTAGTTAATTTCGCTTTTGTGTTACTTTTGTTGATATGCTTATCTTATTGTTTGTTGTTATATTTGTTTCTGTGTTTGTTACTTTTGTCGTATATCCTGCTCTTTTTTTTAAAATACTGATTTACCTGCGTGTAGTGCGAGACGTCTAATAGTATAAATATGATGTAATCGTCATAATTGTAATACTAATAGTAGTTGTAGCTGTAATAGTAGTAGGAGCTGACTTAGTAATAGTTGTTGTATCTGCGGTAAGTACTAGCAGTAGAAGTAGTTTTTACGCCCGCTATTACTCGAGGCGAAATCTCCTGTTATGTCTAACATCAGACTGATTTTACGTGAGTATCCCTTTTTGTTCCAGTACAATGACAGGTATCCTCTCGCCATTCAGGCAGATACTCGTCGATTTCGGAGGTACCCATTAGAGCTGGGTCGGCTCAGGAGCTTTTCAAAGTTATTACAGTCCCTGATCGACGAAACTCCATGAAATGTCTTCGCCAGGGCTCGAATGAATCCAGTCCAAGTCCCAGTCGACACACTAAATTAAATGTCCTCGCCAGGGCTCGAACCTGGATCACCCGATCGCCAGCGCAGTGTGGTAACTAATTACAGCAGCGCGGCTCCCGGTAGAAGTAGTAATTGCTGTAGTAATAGTAGCATTCAAAGCAGTAATATCAATAACAGAAGTAGTACTGGCAGTAGCAGAAGTAGCAGTATCTGTAGGCATTCTAGTAGTAGCAGTTGCTGTAGTATCAGCATTAATAGTACTATCTGTAGTAATAATAATAGTAGTAGTGGTAGCAGTAGTTGTAGTAGTATAGTAGTAATAGATGTAATAGTAGTATGAACAGCAGCAGTAGGGGTAGTAATAGTTGTTGTTGTAGCAGTGGTAGTATATAGTGGTACGAGTAAACAAAAATAATTCCGTGTTGTAACTGGTGGTCTCTGAAGGCGCCCACAAAGAAAAGAAACGCTAGTATTTCAAGCATGTCGTAATGGGCGTCTAAACTTGGCAACCTCATCATGTACAAGATAATACTCTAGAAACTACTACTTCAAGAGCACTTGAGATTATTTTTGGTGCGGGTTTCCTGCAAATGCCAGATTCAGTGATGGACCCACGTTCTTAAGAAGGAAAGGTAGGAGACAGGAAACAGAAGAAATTTTAATTGACGTCAGTAGCAGTAGAAGTATAATTTGTACTACTTATGTTTGCCTCAGCTGTAATAGTCAACATCATCACGTTTCTTTTCGCTCTTTATGTAGCATGTAACCACCACTACAGCTAGTCCTTTCATAGGAAGCCTGCACCAAACATTCACACGCTCATGCAGCTGTGGTTTCTGTATTAATTTGTTTAACATGTTGAGGTTGCCAGCTTGGTGCACAATCTCATTTTAGTCGCCTTGTACGACATGCATGAGGGAGTGGTGGTCTTGATCTTTCTTGATCTTATCCAGGGCACTACGCGGGATTGTAATAGTAGTAGGAGTATTGTTATTACTATTTGTGTTTTCAGTAGCAGTAAAGTAGTAGTGCCCAATGGGCTGATCACCCGTTGGCTTGTCACACCGATTACGGAAACAACGGCAGATGGATCTATTTGTTGTTGCCCTAAAGACGCCGCTAGGCGTGATGGGAAACTACAACAGAGAAAATCAATCTGCTGTTGCCCTTAAGACGCCACAAGGCGTGATGGCCTCTGACTGCTTGGTCGGTCTTTGGCTAAGGACGGAAGAAGAAGAAGAAAGTAGTAGTACAAATATTACTTTTGTTATTAACAGCAGTAAAAGTAATAGTAGTAGGAGTATTGTTATTACTATTTGTGTTTTCTGTAGCAGTAAAGTAGTAGAAGTACGAATATTACTTTTGTTATTAGCAGCAGTAATAGTAATAGTAGTAGCAATGGAGACAGTAGCAGAGGAACTGGTTGCATGTTGTATTTGCTGAAACTGAATAAGTACTGGAAACATAATAAGTACTGTGTGGTGGAATCAGCAGTAGAAGCGGCATTATTATTATTAGTACAGTTCGATCGCATCTTACGCAGACCTATCTTACGTGGATTGAGCTTAAGTGAATAGCTGGCCAAGGAAGTAAGTTTATAAAAATCTTTCATAGTAAATTATTTTAATTATTTACAGGATTTTGAAAAATAATTACATAAAATTTTAAGTCTATAGTCTTGCAGATGTAAAAATAATCGATAAATGTTGTTTATTATAGAATGCTGTAGTAAACGTTTCCCTTCCCAGTATTTTATGCATTTTAATTCATTGAAAATTGTTTTTTTTTTTTGTTATTTATTTATTAGTTTATTTTCTTGTTAAAAATGTATTTCCTATTTATAATACATTTTACAAATATTCAGTGATATAAAAATGTCAAATAGTTTTTATTAGAAAACTGAGCAATATGGGGGGCATGCTTGAGCTACGGCCCTATTTCGACTACCGTAAAATCTCGCGTATAATACGCACTCGTGTATAATACGCATGCTTGATTTAGCCCAACATTTTCTGGTAAAATGGAAATTCGTGTATAATACGTACCATAATGTTTAAAGATTTTATTTTATGAAACATTTGTTAAAAAGCTGAAAGTATAATAACATACAGAAATAGGTACGCAACACCTACATTGTAGGTACTTTGGACTGAAAGACCATGTCGCTTCATAAAACGAACTGCCCATCCATATGACGCTTTAAATGTTGTTGTGCCTGTACGAGATTTTGTAAGTTCCAGAGCTTTAAGTCGTATTTCAATGCATGAAACACCGATGCCTTGTTGAATTCCATCCACTACCCACACCAATAATGTTTTTTCTAGGGCTGGAAGATCTGGTGGTGACCCACGATTCGCCTTTTTCTTACTAGGCAACACTTGCAGCACCTCTTTGTTTTTTCGCCATAATCGAATGTTACACTCGTTAATGGAAAAATGTCGACTTGCTGCCCGATTGCCGTTAGATTCTGCATATTTTACCACTAAGACCTTTTCTGCCGCAGTATATTTTCTCGAATTCATTTTTAGGGCTCAAAATAATAAAACGACAAACTTCACTTACTTACTTACTTAGTCGTTCCCCTTCTACCGTGAGGTTTAGAGGTGACAAACTTCACAACCAAGCTTAATATCAAAACGTATTGCAGACCAAGAGTGCGAAATGCGTTTTGCGGCAATGTTTGACACATAAGAAAACACAGGGCACATTCAATTTCGCGCCATTTTCACTGTTAAATTGTGACAGAAACGTGACAGACTTTCCAATGCAGATTACTTTCGAAATCGAAAATGGCGTATTTTTTAGTACTCGCGTATAATACGCACCCGAGTTTTAGCGGGCAAAAATGAGTAAAAATTGTGCGTATTATACGCGAGATTTTACGGTATATGCGTTTTGTTTTACTTTACACGGTGGCCTCAGATAACCTAACCCCGTGTAAGATGGGATCATAACGTATGTTATCTTGCCGTACAGTTACCATGTTCCTGAGTTTTCATCATTACACCTTTGCGTATAATTTAAATGAAGACCGACCTTGTTTGGACATTTTATTTCATGCCATTCCTAAATCGACTACATTTAGGACCTTCATAAAAGGAAGATGAAATCTGATGTTGTAACGATGTCTAAAGGTCACGTGAGAAAATGTAATCATTAGCTCATGTGACTGCGCTTAGAATTCTTTGTGTGACTTTTTTTCACAAAACAGATTGAAGAGCCACAGAACTATATTTGATCTGAGCTACATGACTTGATCTATAATGCCTGTGATGAAAATGTGTTCCCCAATATATTAACAACGGGCGGATACAGAAGGTGGAATATAGCACAAACATTTGTTTTCGCTAAAGAAGACAATGGCGTCGCGTCCATATGTGCTCTGAAAGCGCCGCTTCTCTTAGAAAGCTGTCGTTATTGCTTCATAAGGTAGAAGTACGTATATATTACTGTTTGTTGTTAAATGCAGTCATGAATAATTAAACTTGGAGTTTACACTCTTTATTCAGCCAATTATGAAAATCTGACATTAGATGAAAGTCGCGTGTTTTATTTTTAAAGTTCCTGTTGTAACCGGTAAATTTTTAGAACAAGCGCCCGTATCTCTCAAACAGGGATTATGCACAGAAAATAGTATTTATTCAATTTATTGACATTTTTCAATCAATCAATACCCTTTACCTCCCCAATGCCATAGGCCTTCAACAAATCATGCCAAGTCCTCCTGTCACGTGCCATCAGCTCAAGCTCTTTCCACGTTTTCCTCATCATTTTCATGTCTGTCTCCAGTTCTCTTCACCATGCGTTTATTGGTCTACCTCTGCCTGTCTTACCATAGAGGTTCCAGAACAAGGACTGCCTTGTAATGCTATCAACAGGTTTCCACAATACGTGTCCTATCCATCGCCATAGTCTTCTTCTCAACTCTTGCGGATTGACATTATTTATATGTGCATATTTTACCAAATACGACTTATCGACGTTCTTGAATAACTGAAGCACTCAGAGCTTTTAGTTTTGTGATGTCAAGTGATGTGAGTGCTGCACGTCACCTTTAATTGAGTATACCTGGTTTTCATTACACAGTATTTCTATAGGTTATCTTAGACACTGGCGTCCGATTTGCAGAGTGGTTAAAGCACTCACGTCTGTTGTTTTTCTGTTGTCTAGTGTTCTACTTCTTTATTACTTACGAGTGCCTGAACACATACCTTTATGTTTGGTTAAAGCGCTGGGTTCTCGGATGAAAGAGCTTGTAGCGTTATATTCCAGTCTGTCCTATTCAGCTGAAAAATGGGTACCTGACTGTGCTCGAGAGTTAGGGAAGGCAGAAGCAGCAAGGAAGGGAACTGGTCATCGCATCTGATAAAGCTGGACCTAGCATATCATCATCATCATCAGTTGCCATCTCCACAACGAAGGTTGGCTGTAATGGATCTCCAACGTCTTCTGTCTCTTGTCTTGGTGGTGCACTCTGATAGACTCTTTCCTGTCCATCTCTTGATGTTATCTTCCCACTTATAGCGCTGTCTTTCTCTTGCACGTTTGCCTTCAACTCTCCCTTCTGTTATGGTCTTCTGCAAGGTGTTATGCCTTTTTATGTGGCCAAAGTATTTTAGCTGCCGAACTTTGACCTCTCTCATTAGTTATCTTTTCATACCTAGATTTTCTAGGACCTCCTTATTTGTTTTAATCTCTTTCCATGAGATACGTCCCATTCTTCTATATATCCACATTTCAAGATCCTCAATTCTTTCTTCCAAATGCTTATTCATCGTCCATGTTTCTGCACCATACAGAAATGCAGAATATATATAACACTTTATGATTCTCAGTTTTAATTTGTGAGATAACTGTTTGGATGTCAGTATATGTTTCATGTTGTTGAATGTAGCTTTGGCCATTCCTATTCTCTTCTTGATTTCTGTTTCACATCTGCCATCTTCTGTTATTATATGACCAAGATATACGTAGCTCTTGACTTGTTCCAGGATTTTCCCATTTACGCTTATCTTTAATGTGGGTTTATCGTCTGTTTTGCTAATTATCATAGCTTTTGTTTTCTCAATATTAATGTCGAGTTCATATTCCTGACTTATACTGTTCACTAGTTCTTGTACCTAGCATAATGAAGCCTCTAACACTTCATTCCCCTGCGGCAGTTTCAACATTAGGTCTACCCTGACCTTTCATTGCGCAGAAATTTCCTTTAACGCGTGCTTACATTAAGGGAGCCAATTCCTTCTCAACTAAAATCCATAAAACCAAGTTCTCATTAGTTTTGTCCCTTTTCAAGAAAATCCATTTAATTTTGAGTTTTCTGACGCTTAAATGGATAAAAATTGTCAACGCGCACCATGAATAACATAAGGCATTACCCCTGGAACACTCGTTACCAGAAACCTCATCATCATCAGCTGCCATCTCCACAATGAAGGTCGCTTGCAATAACCGCCAACGTCTTCTATCTCTTGTCTTGATGGACTATTTTATGTCCATTGATGTTGTCTTCCCACTTAAAGAGTGTCTTTCTTTTGCACGCCTGCCCTTCAACTCTGCCTTTTTATATGGCCACAAATATTTGAGTGGTCTAATTGTGATTTCCTTCATTAATCCTCTTTTCATTCTTAGGTTTTCTAGGACCTCTTTATTTGTTTTCTTCTCTTTCCATGAGACGTGCCCAAAATGTCTCTGGCTTTAAAATTCTTTCTCTTTCCACACTCCGGCACCTAGGGATCTACCAAATTTTTCCCTAGTGACCAAATTTATGACGACCCTTTTGTAAATAATGTATTCTTTGTAATGATGCCTTTTTTTGTTATTCCACCCTGACTACCTGGCAATTCATTGTCATTGTGCTTGTTGTCACGAGAGGGTAGATTGTTACAGAATTTATAAAGTATCCTGGACACAAAGTTGTATCAGGTGATACCAGGATAGTGCCAGATAAGAGTCTGGTCTTATAAGCAATACCCTCTTCTCTGAAAAGAGTAAGGGTGTATGGACATCAAAGGTAGGATCAAGCTGTATAAGTTCCTAGGGAAGATGGTAATATATTACCCTAAGTTTCTACTTGCTCCTCTCCAGATCCCCCTCTGTGTATATATTAATAGCTCTGCTAGGGGTATTAACTAAACTATTTACCAACAAGAACTGTAACTTAACTTTAATAATTCAAGTAAGTCTGTTGGTAAATATTTACAATTTATTTTATACAAGTTTTCTTTTCTTTGTGAAAATTTCTCCCTGAACTCAAAATTTGATTATAACATTAAATAAATAAAATCACTTGTATAATGTTCACTGTTTCTAAAGTCTCTAATTGGTAGAAAGTTCTTCTCTCTTGGTTGAACTCACTATGGTTGTTGACTGTTTATATTTTAAGTTCAATATTAGTTCACTTCCTAATTTTAGTCAATCACTGCTATAACTATGCCCATCGAGATGTCATCATTAGAAATATATGTCATTAATGGTGGTGTTATACTGGGATACACTACGTTATCCCTGAACCTATTTCCTTCATCTTAGGCTTAAAATACTCCCTGATTTATTCTTTTAACTTTCTATCTAATTGTCTTTTCCTTCCCTAAGCCCATTTTATTCTATGCATAACCTAAACAGCAAAATTCTTAACTAACCTGATGTCTCGATACATTCTACTCGAGATTTCTCCATTACTATATCACTTCTTGTGGAAATCTTTGTACTAACGTGTAGAGCTACATTCCTAGTATTGCCTTGGTGACCTCTTCCAGGCAGTACTTCGCTCATAATGCTGTAGTGTAATGCCATCCCCTCCACTGTTTTGCACAGATTTGAGATCGCCATGTTGAATACTTAATGCTTTTGTAAACAACCGAATGAGGAAGCATTTCATTGGTTAGTCTATCATACAGTTTTCACAAAGTATGGCGCGCTGTATGGTCAGACTTGCTCAAAATGACGTGTTCTGAATCCGACTTCACGACACTTGTCTGTGACTCTAAAGTACATTTTGAATAATCTCTATAGGTGTATTCATGTCTTCTGTTTTATGTTCTCTCTAATTACTAAGTCTGTGTTCTCAAACTGTGGGCTTTTCGTTATAATTTTACTGCATATTCATTCCTTTTCTTCTTTATAAAGTACCATGCCGACTGGCTTGCGTAATCAAGTCTCTCCACAACTGTCTGTCCCAAATAATGTTCATCTATTGCATTGTTGACTTTTTATCCATCTCATAATGCAAAGGTGTCCTTGCTTGTTTACTGATTGTGCTTGATTAGCATGATCTAATTATATGGAAGTGAATCATGAACAGTTATTCAACACACAGGAAGATCTCCCAAGGAGGCCACATACATGCTATTTTACAGAAGAATGCTGAGAAAATACTATTGGCAGCTAAAAAACCATTAAGGAATTACTGAAGGAGATCAATGCATAAAGAAATATTATTACCCACGTCAGAAGAAAGAAATCTAAGTTTTTCGTACGTGTTATAACTAAAGAGAAATAGGAATACATTGTGATAAAGAGTCAAAATAGACGGAACAAGACACAGGACTGCACAGAAGGGATATACTGGATCGTTAAGGCTCACAGCGTAGAGAGATGTCAGCAGCGAAACTGATAAACAGGACTGGTTTGAGGAAATTGTGGAGAGACATGATCACTATCGCCTGTCGGCATGACACTTGAAGAAAACGAAACTGGTGAAGGCACGTTCTATGAAACACTAAAGAACTCTCTTCTTTACTTTCATTTGGCAAAGATAAGTTGTGCATCGTACTTTTTATTTTCTGCTGGTAATGTATATTTTGTTCTATATTTCTGAGGTGCAGCTTTCATCCGATGATATTAGTGTGCCTAGGTATTGCATTTTATGGCCTTTTTTTTCAAGAGTGCCCGAAGTGCTTTGATGGTGCATTCTGGCGTGTTCAAGTTTTTCGAGGCAACCACTACTTATGTTATCTCGCAATTGAATCTGTCCTTTATTTTTACGTTCGTTTAAAAGTGAAATATTCATTTTTTGCTTTTCGTCACTTTTTGATATTAAGACTGTGCCATCAATTTATCGCAGGTTGTTGTACTGCATTCGCCGACTGATTTTCTTGATTGGGTGTATGTTATGATATATATCGATATAACATATTTAGACGTACAGTACATACATGCGACCTTTCACTTAAATGGATTTATAACGTTAAGAAAATGTTGATACATAATTTGGGTCCTTAGCCCGTGGTATTTGTTACTGACATATTTGTCCTAGCATCAGACACGAAGGAATGTACCTTTGCTACCTTAAGAAGACAAACAAAATATGAAACGCAGGAGTGGACTAACTCAACACAGGTCAACGACAAAAACAGGCGTGGAGACAGTGATGCGTTGGATGAACTGAACACAGTTGGGAAACAACAACGGGGCTTTTAGCAGCTGCACAGTTAGTATCTGGAGGCATCTAGTAGTATCACGTGGTGTTTGAGGTATGATTTGGTTTGGTTTGGTTTTAAGGACTATTTTCATTGCACACGGACAACTCCATCAGTGCTCCGGTCTCCTCCCTTAGATCACACAAGCAGGATCTCAGTGCAGTGCACGAACTCCGTAGCACCGGCGAGAATCCCAATGTGTGTATATAGGAATCACATTCTATAAATACTTTTTTGTGTTAGTTTCGAAATTTTAAATTTTGCCAGGTCGGCGGCCGTGTGGCCTACTCTTTTCGATTTCCAACAGATGTGGGATTTTTAACATACGCAACTTGCACACGAGATCTCCTATTTATCGCCCTTATCCAAGAAGGCTAGGCATCCGATCTCACTACCCAGGAGACCAGGGGGGAATATGACATCATTAGGACCACCGGTTCTGAAAAAAACTTTCCATAAGTTGTATTCCCTCAACTAGGAATCAAATCTAGTACCTCTAGACTTCGAGGCAGACGCCATACCTCTTAGCCACTCCGACTACCGTTTGAGCTATAAATTGTCCTCTAATTCGTGTACCATAATTAAAATATAAGGCGGATGAGATTATGTACCAATATTACAAATCAGCACAACGTGAGTCGTCAGTGGAACGGTGTAGAGGAAGAAACATCTAGAACCCACAAGGAGGGGGAGGGGGCTTAGCGCTTAAGAGACATGGCGCTGAAGCATTACAATTAACCTACAACAAACAATTAAAGTGCGAGCAGCCGGGATGAGCCAATTTAGAAAGGTTACATAAAAGAGACCAAAGACAACCTGGTGGAGAAATGTAGTGGCCGAGGTACAAAGCATGAACCAGAGTTGGGACATTGCACGAAAGGTCGCCACCGACTGAGCACAGTGGAGACAGTTTGTTGCTGCTCTACAAGACGCCACTAGGCGTGATGGCCACTATCTGCTTTGTCAGTCAGGGGCTAACGATTCAAGAAGAAGAACAAGAAATAGAAGAGAGACAAAACGAGAGGAGACGTATGGACACCGTGGCAGTACATAGGCAGTAGATGCCACCGAGAGAGCATACTTGTTCGTCGTCAGGATAAACCTTGGCCAGGCAGTAGATGCCACCGAGAGAGTATACTTGTTCGTCGTCTGGATAAACTTTGGCCAGGCAGTAGATGCCATGGAGAGAGCATACTTGTTCGTCGTCTGGATAAACTTTGGCCAGGTAGTAGATGCCATGGAGAGAGCATACTTGTTCGTCGTCTGGATAAACCTTGGCCAGGCAGTAGATGCCACCGAGAGAGTATACTTGTTCGTCGTCTGGATAAACTTTGGCCAGGCAGTAGATGCCATGGAGAGAGCATACTTGTTCGTCGTCTGGATAAACCTTGGCCAGGCAGTAGATGCCACCGAGAGAGCATACTTGTTCGTCGTCTGGATAAACCTTAGCCAGGCAGTAGATGCCACCGAGAGAGTATACTTGTTCGTCGTCACCGCCAGGCAGTAGAGCCATGGAGAGAGCATACTTGTGATAAACCTTGGCCAGGCAGTAGATGCCACCGAGAGAGCATACTTGTTCGTCGTCTGGATAAACCTTGGCCAGGCAGTAGATGCCATAGAGCGAGCATACTTGTTCGTCGTCTGGATGGACTTTGGCCACAGTAGATGCCAGGCAGTAGCATACTTGTTCGTCGTCTGGATAAACCTTGGCCAGGCAGTAGATGCCACCGAGAGAGTATACTTGTTCGTCGTCTGGATAAACTTTGGCCAGGCAGTAGATGCCATGGAGAGAGCATACTTGTTCGTCGTCTGGATAAACTTTGGCCAGGCAGTAGATGCCATGGAGAGAGCATACTTGTTCGTCGTCTGGATAAACCTTGGCCAGGCAATAGATGCCACCGAGAGAGCATACTTGTTCGTCGTCTGGATAAACCTTGGCGTAGCCTGAATTAATAAATAACGAGGCTGCCATATAGCTGAAAGAATGACTGGCTGTGGTCGTGTCGAACAGTAACATCTCATTACTAGGAATAAGACCCTCTCTGCAATCAGTAAGATATTCTCTCATAATACTTCACACGGCAGATTAAGACTGGTGCACATGAGTTGTGTTGTGGGTCAGAGGATTAAGGGAATCGACGTACGTGCCCACGTATGCAACTGTGCATTTTGTGGAACTCCTATGGACTTTTAGAATTCGTTGTGATTTTCTTATTATTAATCCCAGCGTCAAAACACTGATGTACTCTTGTAGCGGTGATTCTGAGCAAATTAAAAAAAAAAATTTTTTTTTGTATTATGAGGTTGCCAGCTTCCATTAACAACCTCATATTAGTCGCCTCGTACGACATGCCTGAGAGTGCAATATTTATGTTCTCTCTTTGTCTCTTCTAATACCCATGGGCAATATTTGTATATCGTCTTGTCTTCGATTCCCCACCCCTGAGCGTTAGCGCTTGGTGATGGTATTTGTATATCATTGTGAGTATTAATGTTACGATGTATATATGCGAATCATCCAGAAGAGCAGCAGCGGAACAGCGGAGACAAGCTAGAAAGGACCGTGAAATAAAACCTTCACATGAAGCAAACATTCCCTGCCCACACTGTCCAAGATCTTTCCAGGCCCGCATCGGGCTCTTCAGTCACCTTCGTACCCATAGACTAACCTAACATATTCTTAAATAATTGGATGAACAGAGTGGTCTTCATCACCCGTGATGGACGAACAACCAACCATATATGCCTAGTGTATAAATGTATCAAACGTTTGTTATAGTATTGTATTCTTTTATAGTGTTTCGATATTAAACCGTGTGAGATATAGATATTAGTATGGGGCAGAATGTGTGTGTGTGAGAGTAGCTTCTTCTCTGATCCTTAGCCACCGACTGTCAAAGCAGTCAGTGGCCATCACGCCTGGTGGCGTCTTGTAGGGCGGCAACAAACTGCTTCCACTTTGTTCGGTCGGTGGCCATCCATCGTCCAGTGCTCCAGCTCTGGTTCCTTCTTTGCATCTCAGCCTCAACAGTCCTCCGCCAAGTTGTTTTTGGTCGGCCTCTCTTTCGCTTTCCTTCAGGGGTCCTGTCGTGAAATATTCTAATCCACATATATAAATTAAAAGGTAAATGCAAAGCCTAACAAATAAATTTAATAAAAGGAAGAAGAATGGTAAAGAACAGTGCTGTCACAATGACTATACTCGAAATCCCCCTTGTTTTCTACTTCGTCGGCAAATTGTAACGCTTTCACGTTGATAGTAAAAGCCTACTGTATTATTACCCGCTTTCTTCAATGAAACGTGTGCTGTATTTCTTGGAAAAACATTGAGATACGCAAGCTGAACAATGACCTAATTTTAATATTTCATTCATTCCATTTTATACACGGCGTAACTAAAGACAGATGGACTAAAGGATAGAGAGAAGGGAGAGGCATAAAGCCGCACACGTGCAACACTAAACACGCGTCGCGCGATACACAATTGCCGCCATCACGCGTGTAAGGCCACATGCACTAACTTTATTTCAAATCGACAGTGATAAAATTCACTACCCTTCCCAGAGTTAGGTTTTTAAATCCTGAAAAACGCTTATTAGGAAAGATGACAATAGATGGGTTTACGTTTGAAAACATTACAGTACCCAGACAGCACATCTTCGAAACAGGAGGTAGAAGAAATTGCATATTTTGAACGCAGCATATTAGCTCTATTAAATATATATATTTGGGTTCCTTAGGGTTTGCTGACAAAGAATATGTACAACGTTATGCAAATAGTCTAGGAATTAACAAGTTATAGCCAAAATAAAATGATGGTGCTGTCAGACAACACCCAAAATCAGAATCGCTCAGTGTTAGATTTTTTAAACCACCATTGTACGGGAAATGGGCCACAAGTTACATTTGAACTGATTGGCTGGAATGATATGTAAGGCTAAACACGATTAGTCGGACTATAAATGCTATCCTTGGTTGTTAGGGGAGAC
>JAMPIV010018520.1:0-135828 GCA_024509875.1 Oreohelix idahoensis
TTTTAAAATTAGGTCATTGTTCAGCTTGGTATCTCAATGTTTTTGCAAGAAATACAGCACACGTTTCATTGAAGAAAGCGGGTAATAATATAGTAGGCTTTTACTATCAACGTGAAAGCGTTACAATTTGCAGACGAAGCATAAAACAAAGGGATTTTCGAGTACATTCTTTGTGACAGCACGGTTATTTTACCATTGCTCTTTTCTTTATTAGAATTTATTTGTTAGGCTTTATATTTACCTGATAATTTATATATGTGGATTAGAATATTTCACGACAGTCACTTCCATCAATGTATTCCTGAATTTTGGATTTGAGGTCCAGTGCGGATTCCGAGCAAACCGAAGTACTCAAGACCTAATCTTCACACTCAGACAGCTGAGTGAAAAGGCCCTTGAGTATAAGAGTGAGATGCATCTTTGTTTCATAGATCTGGAAAAGGCGTTTGACAGGGTCCCCTGGAGCAAACTTTGGGACTGTTTGGCAAGGAAGAATATTCCAGCACCTCTGTTTCATGCTATACAGAGCTTCTACAAGTCTTGCAGAAATTATGTGAGGACAGCAAACCATAAGTCAGAAGAGTTCAGGACCACCACTGGTGTAAGACAAGGTGATATCCTATCACCTTACTGTAATGGACGAACTCGGCTGACCCTGAACTTCGTTGTAATTCTTGTAAAACGGGACTTCTTTCACGTGGATTCATTAGCTATGCAACTGTTCCACACAGAGGGCAAAACACGTTTGCTGATTGATATGCGGAAAGTTTACCTATCGTTCAGTCTGGTCATCGCATTGATTTAAGGAGAGATTAAATCACGCCCACTAACATCTCTTGAACAATCATAGGCAGTTATTTTAATTAACTTGGCCAGTGGGGGGCGTCGCCAGAATCAAACAGATACAGCGACCACGATCAAAGAGACAGACTGAGAGATTTCAGGGGAGACTATCGGCGTTATCAAAGACAGTAGTGGTCCCTGCTACGAGACGCAGTTGCTTGCCGCTATTTTCGCGTCTCGGTGTCAATCGCAGAACCGAGCGAACGGGGAAAGCCGAAACGGGCAGCAGCGAGCGGATACGAAGACCAGGGGGCGGCTTCTTCTCTTGATTTGGCGGTCAGATCCCCAAAAGTTCGTGAGATCAAATAAGCTGTCAAGTTTATCATGTCCCACTCAACTTACATCCATTTTAGCTAAATAGACCATGAAGACTAGACACGTTATCACTCGCTGGCCAGACCTTTACAGAAGCACTAGCTTTATTGAAATCTTGTTATAGATTTTCCCCTGGATTTTATATGTATATTTGCAGTGATTTCTATTCTGTGCAAAGCGGTAATATATTGTGTAAAGTGATCAGTGGTCTAGTTCAGTCATTCTATTTCAATGGATTTTGTGTTAATTTAAATCTATTAAATTAAACCATCTCAGTAGTTCCAGTTGTAAGTATAATGATCTATCTATTATATTATTTCAAAAGATAATAGATGTTTAAATTAACTTTTAAAGTCGCGAAGGAATTTATAATTAATAAATTCAGTTAAGTCCTAGTTTTATAGATGTGTGTGTTTTAACCACTAGAATTCGCGCAGTGTTTATTAAATACATAATTAAATACTCGAGTGTATTATAGGCTTAACGGGAAATTTATCGCGCTTGATTTTTCGGTATGTTACATGTCTTTTTTCTTTCACACAGAGTGATCGTAACCTGCGGTCCCAGCTAAATAAAGAAAGAAATAAAGAAATCATCCTATAAACTTCCAGTCATATTGAAGAAACATTTCTTTTAAATATAATCTTGTGGCGGTCCTTTTGCGACCTAACTGTCAGAATTAAATGAAATAAAGCCCACCCAAGAACATTGTAAAGAACAATCATCAAATTACCCTTACAAACCTGTAAGATAAACTGGAAGGTAATCATCGCCAGTAGCGATATTACATTTACTGTTTACTGTGAGAGAGTACATATTTTCCTGACTGTAACTGAGCCTAGTTTTTCCTCAATTGGATTTAATAAAACTATCATCACGCATTGAAGGAATTTTACCATAGCGGAAGATTAAAAGAGACCACTTCATTTTCACCCCTGTGTCGAACTGTGTCAGTGCCATGCCATAGACTCGTTTCTTTATAATAAACCACAAGAACTCTTAGAACTTCAAGTCCGGCGTTAAGCGGGAATATTTGCTCTCAGTAAAAACTCGCAATATCTGGGGCGGGGCATAGAAGTGCTAGACAGTTACACGTGTCAAGAGTTTAATCAGTGTGTTTATCATTCTATGGAGTGACTGATGCTGCAACTCGGTAAGTGTGTGGTGTATATGAGTGTGGATCCGCACAGTGTGTATGAATGACAGGAAATTTAATCTTTTTCTTTTATAACCCTGTTGTTAACTTTCTTGCCTAGTAATATAATTTTTCTGTATCCCCTGCATTGTTCCTTTAAGGGGGAGTTGATAATTGGTTAACTCTGTTTAAACCCCCCTCCTTTCCATTTGCTTAGTAAAGGGAAGAACAGGTTTTTTCTATCACCTATACCTAATTTGGTAACACCTCTTTTCAGAGTAATTAACTTTACTGTTAGGTTAACGTACCTATGTTCCTGATATTATCTATCTTTGGACTGGGTTTATCTTTGTCTAATAAGCGGGAAGGGCTTAGTCGATACCAATCTTCTTCACCCCTCCCAAACTTGTTATTTGCATTTGTGTACTTATGATAATTTATGTAATACCTGATATTTGTTAGTGATTGATGTTTAAAGTGAATAAAATCACATAAACTCATTTAGTTCTGTGTGTTGGATATACCCAAAGCCCAACTTTTTCCCTATTCGTTTAATATAGTTTGTATCTACGGCGTCTGTGTGTTTGAAAACACCAAATCGGTGTGCGCGCAGATGCGTGACTGGAAAACTGGCAAATAATTGTTTGACCAGGAGAGTGAAAGAGAAGATTGAGAGAAACGATTTGTCGTAAATAAGTCTGTCTTTACTCTCCTCCAGCACGCTGTGAAGCAACTATTTAATCTCTACATTTTCTATCACTGAGCTTTCCATCATCATTTTCCACTCTAAACCGGACCACTATTTCTAAGACTCTTTTCTCTCAAAATAAATTTACGACACTTACCTCTTCATACTCCTTATGGACGATGTCATCAAGGCATGTAAGGAGAGAACAAGAAAGTATTCAGTGGGGTACTGTATTTGAGACAGGTCTATATTTCGGAGCTGGCATTTGCTGATGATGTTGCCCTGATTGCTAAATCAGAGGCACATCTCCAATCCAACCTGCAAGTCTGGAAGGAAGAGCTGGAGAAGAGAGGGATGGTCATAAGCAGCTCTAAAACAAAATCCATGGTGATATCACGAGAAGAAAGAAGACATCAGATTAAGCTGGGAGAACAGGTCCTGGAGCAGGTCGACCACTTTAAATACCTCGGAGCTATCATAGACCGAAAGGGAGGCATCAAAGAAGAGTTGGCCACTCGAAAAGCAGCAGCTGGGAGACTTTTTCAGGCCATAAATCGAGGATTCCTCAGCAAGAGAGAGGTTGGTAAGAAAACGAAGATGGCTGTATACCGCTCCACCTATGTCCCAGTCTTGACATATGGATGCGAGTCATGGGCGATGACTACAACCCATAAAAGCCAGATCCAAACCTCAGAAATGAGGTATCTGAGGAAGGTGGTTGAAGTAACAAGAAGAGACATGGTACGCAACCAGACGATACGTCAAGGCCTTAAATCCTACCCCCCTGCAGACCCAAGTAGAACAGTCCCAATTAAGATGGTTTGGCCATGTCTGCAGAATGGGAGAAGATCGGATACCACGACAAGCATGGGAAACAAAGAGCCAAGGATCCAGACCCCGAGGACGACCCAGAGTCCCAGGGAGACAACATTAGACAATCTTTGAAGGACCGAGGAATGGAACCAAGGCCAGGAAGGAAGACAGCCGATAGATAGTCTGGCGCTTTCCTTCCAAACCTCTACACCTCCAAACGACTATGTCTAACTATACACTGTTGCCTACCATTGTTAGTGCTATTCAACAAATAACTATTTATTTGATCATTATTATACCCTGTGAAGGAGAGCTGTAAAATGAGGTAGAGACAGAAGGAGGCTCGAGAGGGGAAAAAACTATGGGAGATGGAATAGAGACTTGTAACCCCTCGATCTATCACTTCCTGAATTGTACTCTCATTCTAATCAGTTTCATTTTGATGTTTTATTATACCCGATGGTGGTCATTTAATTCCGATTCGTATACCCATGCTGCTGGCATATTGAAATTCATTATCACAAGGTGTCAAGACCAATCTAACTTTTGATACTTAGTATATACTATTCCATCTGTGTGTGCACAGAATCAGAAACCCAGTAAACAAGTCCGCATTTACGTTTTCCGACAAAATTAGTTGGCAAAAGAAGAAAGAACTTCATCTGTAGGCTCAGTGTTGCGTGTATCCCCTAGTAATCATCTTGAACAATCGCCAACAAGAATAAATAGTTCTTTAATTTTTTTTTAAAAAGTTAAATTAAAAACAATCAGAGTCGCCCTTAGTAATTCCGGGGCCCCAATTTGGACTATTCAGGTGGGGGCCCTGTGGACAATATTATAGTTTTGTTGTGTGTGTTTTATGTCAGAATATAGCTAATAAAAATAGACATTGTTTTATTTTTAATATCTCATGTGGGGTAATCTTCGTTCCTTTCTTTTTTTTTTTTTTTTGTTCAAAGCTGGATGTGGGAACCAGAGCGCGTGGTCCCCTAGCAGCGCGGGGCCCGATTAGGATCAAATAGGTTAAATCGGCATAAGGCCGACCCTGATAATAAATAATAAAACCGAGAAAAGCCTACAAGCCAGTTCTTAATTTGGTTCCTTTCGTTTCATATTTAATTTGTCCCTTTCTCGTTTTCTACGGCCATTCATTACCAACCAGTTACGTAAGAAGCCTACTTTTGGAAACACATTAGTCTGATTCCTACTGCTGGTTATTTATAATTGAAGGCAAACAAGACACGTCTGTCGCAAGCTTCTTTGGCTGCATTTATCATCCGGCTTTCTAGACTTCGTGCTAAAACCAGCAGTATCTGGCTGTCAAAATACGCCATCCATGGTGCTGTCTCAATATTTATCTTTCATTTTATAACACTGCTTTTAAAAACGCTGTCTGTCATTGTGGAACTTGGTAGTTTCTTGCACAAGATGATCTTTGTTCACGGATTAGTGTTCGGCACTAATAACAACAGATCAGAATCCAGCACGAGTACGTGATAAGCAAGGGACGCTGTCAAAGTTGGTGCTTCCTAAATATTAGATTTTGAACGACCGATTTTACAACTTTACCGCACTTCATCATCATCATTTTCCTTCCGTGTAAAGCCCAGAGCTGCAACTGTAACTCGGAACCGGTTTCAGTGTTAAGCCGCCTTCTTCATCTCTGCCTATTAGATTCAACTTGCCTCTTCTACTGCTCTTTATCGGCTATGTTTTTTTCTTCTTTCCACTCTTCTATTCCTTCTTCTTCTTCTTCGTACACTCTCAGACGTCCACTTGAATGTTCTCAAAGAAAGCAGTAGTCAGTTTGAGGCTATTTGAATCCCCGCAAAGCTTTTCCACGAAAGGAGCTGGCGTCGGCCATATGCACTTTCTCTGTACCGCATATAAGGGACAACTTTGAAGCAGATGTTCAGCAGTCATGTTATCAGTGCCACAGTTACACTGATCGGTAGTTCCTATCTTTAGCTTGTTGGATAGATGGTATCTCAATCTGTTGTGGCCAGTGCGGAGTCTGAAGATTACTACTTGTTCTCTTCTGTGGAGCTGGTAGTAAGCATCATTCTGTGTGTGCCCTGGATGTTCTACATTCCATTTGTTTCTGTATCTGATTCTGATAAAATTCTTTGCCTCCTCAAAAGTTATGCTTGCATCAGGCTGAGGTAGATGTGTACCTTCATTTGCCATTCTGTCAGCCTCTTCATTGCCGGTGATGATACAATGAGATGGGATCCATTGGATCACAACACTTTTGAATCGTTGACAAAGTTTGGGGAGCACTATTCTGAGATCATCCAGGTCTGTATTATTTTGGCCTCTTCTATTCCCATGTGGGTTCCAGTTAAGGGCATGTCTTGTTATGCTAGATCAATTATTTGTGGTCCATGTCCAAGAAATATGTGGTATTTCTCGTACATGGACTACCAGGTTCAACCCAGTGTGGGTTATAATTTGGACGTATTATCACAATTTTGCTTTGTGCTTCTTATAGAGCATGGAGACACAACTACAGCTGTTCCCCTTGTAGGAAGCCTCCACCAATCAGTCGCATGCTCCTGATTGTTGTGGTAATCTGTTCTACATGGTGAGATTGCCAGCCTTATATTAGTCATCATGTACGACATGTGTGAGGGTGCAGTAGCCATATTCTTTCTTTATCTCTTCACAGACCCCCGGGAACTACAGGAGGCATCATATTTTATATATACTTTGTTTCAAAAGGTGTAGGGCTGAACATACAAACTCTGTCAGATGCGTGTATTCTTGACTGCTATAATTCTCACAACATAGCTGCAGCATAGAATCTACATGAACAACCCACAACATAAACCATGTTTTCTCCATTAGGCTCTGACCAATGAATTTAATAATTGGGGAACCAAACTTTGACAAACTCTTGACCTATCGGGACTAGGTATAAACCTATTATCATCTCCTTTTTCGCCCCTTATAGAGCTTGGAGCATTAATGCAGATGCCCCCCCCCCCCCCAACAAACATATGCCAAAGCACAAGCTCTCGCTGCAGTGGTTTATGTAGCACTTTGTTTTACATGATAAGATTGCCAGCCACATGCACGTTATATTTGTTGTCTTTTACGACATGCTTGAAGGAGCAGTGACCATTTTATTTCTTTGTTTCACAAGAGACCCCTTGTAACTGCACGTGGTATAGAATGTGGGATAATTTAATAAAAACCTGCAGAATATTGTCTCCCAGCTTCTTCTTTGCCTTCATTCATGTGGAGCACAAACCTTCAACATAGGTAGTTCATACACAACCTCCTATGTGCAATACAATAAAAAAAGATTGCTTTGAGTTTGCCGTGTTTTCTTGTTTTAATATTATTTTCTGCTCCGCCTAATCAGCCCACAACTTCTGGCAGTGTTTTTCCTAGTACTACATAGTTATCTCTAGCCACATTTGTTCTTATGCTGTCATTTTCTTTGATAATATTCAACCTAGTTATGATTTCTACAGCATGACTATCTGGTCAATGCTGGAGCTATGTTGATGAAAGCCTGCCAGCCTCCCCCCCCCCCCCCCCCCAACTGACTCAATCTGATCTACTTTCACAGTACAAAGGAAGTATAGGCTCATCATCATCATGTGACGTATTCTTTCCAGAACGTTGTCTCCATTACAGCTGCTCTGAACGCATCACGATTCTGGGCAAGTCGACCTGCATCAGCCAAAGACAAGTTCAGACTCTCTGTGATGTCCTGGGTCCACCGTCGTCTAGGTCGACCCCTTCCCCTTTTTCCAGGGACCATGCCTTCCATCACTATTTTTTCCAGACTATTATGTCTTTTTATATGACCGAAAAATTTCAATTTCCTTATTGCGATGGTATTTAGGAGCCAATGTTCCTGTACGTTTAGTGAGTGCAGTACTTCTCTGTTGGTCTTTTTTTCTGTCCAGGGTATTCTCAACATCCTTCTGTAGCATTTCATTTCGAATGATATAATCTTTTTTGCAACTGTTTTATTGAGTGTCCAAGTCTCGCAGCCGTATGTTGCTACTGGGAATATACATGCTCTGATCAGTTGTAACTTTGTTTCTTTGCTTGTGCCTTGCCATAGGTTTTTCATCTGTATTAGTTTATGTGAAGCAATTGCAAGTCTTCTTTTAATTTCTACTGCACAGTCGCCAGAGCTGTTGATGATGGATCCTAAGTATTCGAATCAAACCATTCTGATGTTTCCCCCTCTACTCTTACGGCTGCCTGTTGTTCTTGGTACAGCAGTGCGATGAGTTGTATAAGGTGGTTTGGAAATCCCATATTTTTCATAATAGCCCATAACTGCTGATGTTGTACACAATCGAAAGCTTTGGTGTAATCAATGAAACAAGTATGTAGGTCAACGTTGAATTCTCTACACTTTTCTATGATGATCCTCATGTTGAATATATGATCTCTAGTGCCTCTACCTGGTCGAAAACCCGCCTGTACTACGTTTATTTCTGTTTCTAGCTTTTGTTGCATCCTTTTCATTATGATTTGTAATAGTATTTTGCTGGCATGGCTTATAAGAGCTATAGCTCTGTAGTTTGTGCACAGTTTCAGGTTGCCCTTTTTGGGTAAGGGTATGTAAATTGATCTTTTCCATTCCTTGGGCCAAATTCCGCTTTGCCAGATCTTGCAGCATAATGCATGGTATATTCGAGCGCTGCCTTCTCCTCCTGCCTGTATCATTTCAGCTGTTATTTCATCACAACCAGGAGATTTTCCACTTTTTAAGTGTTTGATTGCGTTCCGGACTTCCTCTATGGTAGGTTCTGGTTCACGTTCCGCTTCATTCATGACGTTGTTATCTGCCGCTTTGTTTATTTCCGTATACATTTCTTGACAGTTCTCCTTCCATCTGTTCAGAATATCTTTACGTTCTGTTAGAGTGTCGCCTTTCTTGTCGTTTATTGCTCGAGGTGATGATTTAAAGTTGCTGTTTTTCAATGTTCTTACTTCAGAAAACATATTCTTACTCAATCCCTGTTCGCGCATTTCCTCTATTTTCCTGCAGGTGTCGTTTATGTATTGTTGTTTGTCTTGTCTGACTCGTTTTTTAATCTGCTTTGTGTATTCCTTGTACAACTCCTGATTTTCTGTATCTTTTTTGGGCTTCATTTTTCTTCTCTCTACCACCAACTTCAGTGTTTCGTCCGAGATGTATTCTCGTTTCTTTATACTTCTTTTAGGAATTAACCTCTGTGCATTTGTAATATAAACATCTCTGATGTTGTTGGCAAGTTCATCTGGTGTCATTTCCTCCTGTACTGCCATAAGAATGTCAAATTTGTTCTGAATATCGACACTGTACTCTTCTGGTATGGCGCTTGTGTCATAACGTATTACTTTGTCGCTTGTAACGACTTTTTTCAATTTGATCTTGAAGTTTGCAGCAAGAAGTTCATGGTCGGAGTCACAGTCTGCTCCTGGGAGCGTCTTGATGGATGAGATACAAGATCGCCACCTTTGTTGTATTAAGATGTAATCTATTTGGTTCTTGCTTTTTCCGTCCGGTGACGTCCATGTATATAGTCTTCTAGGGTGTTGCATGAAAAGAGTATTTGTGATGACTAGGTTGTTTTCTAGGCAGAATGTTGTCAAGCGTTCTCCTCTCTCATTTCTCTGGCTCAATCCAAAACTTCCTTTCACTCTTTTTTCATGTTCTAATCTTTCGTTTCCAACTTTGGCATTAAAATCTCCCATTATTATCCTAATATCTTGCTTATTTGCTTTCTCTAATGCGTGTTGCAGTTCACTGTAAAAATCTTCAATTTCTTGTTCTTCAGCAGCTGCTGTTGGCGCATATGTTTGTATAATTGTGATGTTCTTTCTATTTCCTTTCAGTCTGATTGTGACAATGCGGTCATTTATGGGATTATATCCTAATAGGGAGGCAGCTGTCCTTTTAGACAGGTAGAAGCCGACGCCGCTCTGACCTCCTCTCTCTTTGCCTGAGTATATGAATGTTCCTCCTGATGGAATCAAAAAGTGTCCCTGGCCCGACCATCTGTGCTCTGAGATGACCAGGATATCGATGTTTAGTCTTTCCATCTCGTTCTTCACTATGTGCTGTTTTCCTTGGTATAAGCTTCTGACGTTCCATGTTCCTATTTTGATTATTTTTCTAAGACCGATGACATGGTTTTCCGTGGTAACACAGTCAGGCTTTTGGCCGTCATCACGATTACCTGTACTGACGCTGCCAACGATCTCTTCCCCAGTTAAATATGATCTGCCTGGCCTGGGGGCCTCACCACCAGATCTTTGCGTAGTATTCAGATTAGCCATTATGGATTTCTTGGCATTGTACATCCAGTAGTTTGCCATTGCTTTCTGGATGGTTCTGGCCGCTTACCATTACAGTCCATGGTGCGCCCTCAGCCCGATACCAGGCCTTTCCAACTCCTGCCCTAGAAGCCGTTGTCAAAATATTATTGATCATCCGCCCGTTCGGCCAGCAGTTGTGTGTACTGTTTAAGGGGGACCTCCCTTTCTCAATTTTCTCACGTAGTTCTGCCGGCCAGTCAAAGCCGTTGCCCGGGGGGTGGCGCTGCCGTACACAAGCAGACTCGAGGAGCCATACTATATGAGTATAGGCTCTGAAGGCAAAATTATTAATAAACAAAGAAGACAGGACATACTGTAGCCAAACAAAATTAATTTGATGTGTCTGAAACAAATATTTTTAATTCTAACCCTAAACACCTTCATTATTGAAGCGCCCCCCCCAAAGTCATACTGCATCTCCTATCATCGTTATCCAGTTTTTAGCTTCTTATGGAGCATGGAGACAAAAATGCAGCTGCCTGGCAGGGAGCCAGCACCAAAGAGCATGATCCTACAGTGGTGGTTTCCATAGCTATTTTTGACATGATGAGAATACAAACCCCACGTACAACATCATACGTTACGCCTGAAGGAACAGTAGTCCTATTCTTTCTGTCTCCAAGATCTACATTGTGCTATTGCAGCAGTGGTTTCCGTAGCAATGTGACGACTTACATGATGAGGCTGCTAGCCCTAAACACAACCTTACATTAGCTGCCCCATGTGACATGCCCATAGAAACACCCAATCCATTAATTCTAACTCAAGGCACAGAATGGAGAAGCACTAACACCACACTTTACATTTAGCTAACAATGTAAACTAAGAAAATGTCACTGAAGGGAGACAGGCAAAATCTTATAACAGTTAAAAGGATAACCTCACACATGACATAAAAGACAACTAATGAGGTTGGCAACCTCAACATGTAAAATAAGTTGCTACAAAAATGACTGCTGCAAGCGTGTGTACTTTGGCGTAGGATTCCTCAATATGCTGTGGTAGCTCCATGCACCAAAGTAAGTGATAAAATGAGATGATTTATGGATCACAATTTGTGGCTACATATACGAGTACTTGGCTGCTGGTAAACAAAGAAGAATAAATGTTGCTGCCCTAACTATTACCATCATCATTTTCCTTTTTGCTCCCTATGGAGCATGAAACCACCATTGCAGCAGTGCCCTTGCACAAAGGATATAGAAAATGTGCCCCAGCGCAATGATCTTACACTGAGGCAAAAAAAAAAAAACCACTTGTAAATATAAGGACAGGTGCAAGAAACAGCATTCAGTAACAAGCAAATATGAAACTAAAATGGAATATCTCTACTAACACCTACAAAGGATACTGATACCTTCAATAAATTAAAAAGTGAAGCTACTGATGTATACTATTCTTCTTCTTCTTCCGTCCTTAGCCACCGACCGTCAAAGCAGTCAGTGGCCATTACGCCTAGTGGCATCTTAGGGCAACAGCAGATAGGTTTTCTTTGCCATTGTTTCCCATCACGCCTAGTGGCGTCTTTAGGGCAACGGCAAATCAACCCATTTGCTGTTGTTGATGTATAATATGACACTTAGTTAAGTCGCAGATGAACAAACACTATAAGATCATTCTACTCATGCCAAAGAACATTCTACTCATGACAAAGAATGTTCTATCCATGACAAAATGTCCTACTTATGACAAAGAATGCTCTCTCTCATGACAAAGAATGCTCTTTCTCATGACAAAGAATGTTTATAAAGCTCCTGCAAATATCAGTCAACTCTATTATGATGTAAAAACCTCAGCCAATACTTTCACGGAAACTATTGAAATCTAAAAACACATAATAATGAACATGATGTGAAATACAGGTAACTTCAGTACATGCTAACATCACAGAAAAATAAGTGAGAAATAAACTAATGAAACTACTTAACTGCCATAAATATGTTTTATTAATGACAAGTCTCAAATTATTACATGCAGCCTCTGATTCATCCCTAGTATACTGTGTGCTTAACCAAGATAAACTCTTTCTTGTTAATAGGCTTGGTCTATGCCCTATGTATTGTTTTTTCAAATCATTTCTTGTTTTGTCTCCTGTTCAGACCACTGCTTCAAGTTCTTTCAAACTCATCTGAGTCTCTAATTTGCTTTATATAGATTTTTAAAAATCTCCAGTATCATTTGTTTGTTCAACCAGACTGAGCTGTTCTAATTCAGAAAATTACTTATTGACGGAATCTGTGTAAGTGTATCAATTATCAATGCTATTTCTATATTCAGTGTAAATTATTGATTGAACTTACGTATGTAGTACATTGTTCTGGCATAGGTAAGCATCTTAAATACAGTGAGGTCATGAAAAACATTAATCGTATGGTTTTTAGCGGAGGATGTTTTGATGAACGCAGCAGAAACAATGAATATGCAGATCAGATTAAAGGCGTTCATAGAAAGATGCGTAAGAAGTCTTGTTAAAATTAGGTGGGACAAGGGAATCACTGACACTTCCGAATTCTTGTGAAAATTAGGTGGGACAAGCGAATCACTGACACTTCCGAATTCTTGTGAAAATTAGGTGGGACAAGCGAATCACTGACACTTCAGACACAGCCAAGTAAGAGTCATTTAAGCAAAAAGGGTGACTGAAAAGTCACTTCCTATTTTTAAATGTGTATATCCTGACTTGTATCTACTGGAATACACGAAACAAATGTCAAAACAAAAAGCAATAGCTGCCATTTGATTAAAAAAGCTTTATTACCAGAAACAAAATAAAATCTAAAATGACCAACAAATTGACATTACAAGAGACAGCAAAAATTTCTGTTAGCTATGAACACATGTACTAAACCAGAGGTTTTCAAACTGTGCGTCGCGGGGCTAAGGGCGTCGCGGTGGCTTTGGAAAATTGTTGGGCTCGATATTATGAGCCAAGGTCCATCAATAAATATAGATCTTCGTAGTATGGAGAGGAGCCGCGATGATTTATGCACAGGTCAAGGGAGCCGCGGACCAAAAAAGTTTGAAAACCTCTGTACTAAACAGACCGAGCTATGAACTCATGTACTAAACAGACCGACCTATGAACCCAAGTACTGAACAGACCGAGCTATGAACTCATGTACTGAACAGACCGAGCTATGAACTCATGTACTGAATAGTCCGAGCTATGAACTCATGTACTGAACAGACCGATCTATGAACTCATGAACTAAACAGACCCAGCTATGAACTCATGTACTAAACAGACCAAGCTATGAACTCATGTACTGAACACACCAATATCACTCAGAGTTGTAATGTTAATGTGACATAGCATTTTATGCAATAAATGCAACAGTTAACTGTCATTATTTTAACATTAATTTCTAATAAATTAGCTGGACAGGAAACATCCTTGATATTTCATGCAAAGACAAAGTGACCAATGTCAGTAAGCCGTCATGCTCACCTTTAAAGCATGCATACTCTGCTTAGGCTATGCAGATTATGCTGGCTTGGCCATGCTCCCTGCGTGGAAGACAGTAGTATCCCCAAAGGTACTTCCTACGGACAACTGGCAGATGGCAAAAGCACAGCTGGGTGACTGTTGCTGAGGTTCAAAGATGTATGCAAAGAGAGAAGAATACACTGGACATAAATCAAGCATCCTAGGAGGAAGAAGATACTGATCGCACCAAGTGGAAATGCTACCCAAGGTGCCGGCTTAGACAGGTTGAAAAGAAGCACTTACAAGCAGAAGAGACAAGAGCATGTCATAAGAAACACCAGGCAAAATGCAGCTGTGAGTTATCACCATGAGGGCGTATCCCATAGTCAGTTATGACAGGATGGAGGCTACTACTAGTTGCATAAGAGTGAATAAATAACTATTTAAAAATAGGAAGTGACTTTTCTATCACCCAGTAGATAAGAAAATAGAAGCAGTGATGGTCTGGACATGCCACGAAGAACATGAGCTCCAGCAAGACTTTTAAGGCTTCGACATACACAAGATGGAGATGGTGGCAGTGATGTATGAAACAATATGTGACCACTGCTTTAAGGTCCAAGAGCAAACATTTGACTGATTGTACAGTAATACTGTATTGCAATTTTTGTTCTTACTTTCCACCTCCATGTTAATATTCTGATGTAACCATATGTCTAGCAATTAATATTTTTATATAACCTTAGTGTCCAATTGGCACAGTGGTTAAAGCCCTCGTCTCTTATAGCAAAGTTATTGGGATCCTGGATCAAAATCTTGTAGCATCAAGTCCCAGTCTACCCAGCTGTATATTGGTATCTGACCCTGTTCTTGATTTAAGGAATGCAAAAGCAGCGAGGAAGGGAACTGGTCATCCCAGCTCTTAAAGCTAGGCTTAGAACAGCAATTCACTCTCATATGTCATTATCTGCTACCGACTACTTTATGTTGTTTCTGCATCATTAATGACTGAAGCCTTCTTTAAGTGCAGATGTTTGCCGAATTTCACAACATATTTTAAGTCTAAAATATGACTCACTAAAATTCATTCAAATGTACAAAATCTAATCCTTTGCTAGAGAGACAGAGATATCTTACACACAAAAAAAAGCATAAAATTAAAAGTTTAACATTTAATACAAGCTAACATACTTCATTTTATACATTGTAACTATTCTAAAGAATGAATTAGGTCCTGGAGTCGCCGTCTGGCTATCTGTACTTTTTGTTCTTGTCTGTGAATGTCATCTGCAGATATCAACACCTAGAAAACAAACAGGTTGACAGATCAAGATACAATACAGCCACTTTTAAATTTTCTATATGTCACAATTATTCATGTGATGCAGTGCTTACCTGACAAAACATGAACTAAAGTGTAAAACTAATTTGGCATCGTTTTAGTAAATAGAAATAGTGTGGAAAAGATAATGGAAAGAAAGGTTAACAAAAAATGATCATAGGGCAATAAACACAAATATCATCACCATCATCATTTCCTTTTTTGCTACAAATGGAGCACGCTGCCATTACTACCCCTGACCTCCGAGTTGGTAGCCTGCGCCAAAGCATTCATATGATCTTGTAGTGATAGTTTCTGTAGCAATTTGTTTGACACGAAGAGGCTGCCAGTCCCATAGACAACTTCATATTACCTGCCTCTTATGACAAACCTGACGGAGCAGTAGCCATATTCATTCTTTGTCTTCTCAGAAATACACAAGGTGACAGAAATATAGGCACACACAAAACACACACACAGAGTAATATATGTGGGTGGGAGATTGCAGAAGAAACAAAAATGAAAGGAGGAGAATAGCTGGACAATGACTGATTTAAGCTAGAAAAAAAAAAAAATTCTTCAGACCTGTTGAATGTGAGGTTGTTGTGTGTCCATTATGATGGCTGGGTTTTTCATAATTGTTTGCCTGCTGGCCCCCTGACCCACAACAGGACCAGTGTTCACATGCAGGGCTGCAGATATGCTCTGTAGCACATTCTCAGCAGTCAGCTCAGGACCAACACCTAATAAAAGTAAAGTATCTTCATGAGTCAACTGGCACTACATAAGCTATAAACCTGTGACACAATAATTGTCTTCATGCATTAAAATTGAAGTTCTTTAACTAACTGCATAACAGAATTCAATGCCTAATTTTCAGCCATTTAAAGAGTGTGTGTGTGTGTGTGTGTGTGCGCACGTGTGTGTGTGTGTGTTAAGTCATGTTTCTGAGTGGGAGTTAAGTGTTTGGGATTTTTATGTATGGGTCTGATTTTTTATAGACACGCTAGTAAGCAGTTTAAAGTTATGAGATGATTTTTTTATTTGGGTGCTTGAACATAGCTCAACTGAGTATGTGTTAATTTTTTTTTAAACATAAAGAAAGTGTTCAAATGTTCTGAGTAGTTGGGGGAGAGATACGGGTGAGCTGAGCTCACATCTCAAGCTGTTAGTTCGCGCTTGAGTGAAGATGTACTGAGTTGAATTGAGAAACAATAATCTCGGTCATTAGGTATCTGGCAGAGCTTCGAGTGTGTCCAGAGTGTTTTTTGAAGGGAAGAGATTCAATATATTATTAATGCCATGGATTATACCGGCTATTATTATTTATAATGAATTGCTGTTAATGCAACCAATTTCTGACGGATTATATATTATTACCATTTATGATGAGTTGCTGGTGATGCACTCAACTTTCTGACAGATTATATACCTGTCACAAAAAGTAGGGGATATTTTAAGATGGTATGTATTATTTTACAAAAGAGTGGATTTCGTAATTTAATGGTTGTATGGACATATCGAGCACGCTCTTCTCCACTCTCACATGCAATATCATGTTGACCTGGTGACTCGTGATGAGTAAGCCAATCCCAAGAACAGAGGTGGGGCCCATCCGTAAAGTTCACACATTATTCTTTTTCACAAAAATGCGTGTATCTCGGGTTTGATGAACACTACTCACCATGGACAGGTATAAAAAGACTCTGCAACAGATAAAATTTCTTTTCTTCGTCATGGAACATTTGACAGAACAGCAGAGATGGATAGGCATAGACATGTTGCAAACCGGAAGTCGGCAAGTGGACGTTGCTCGGAACCTCAATGTTTCACAGTCAGTTGTCAGCAGACTGTGGAACTGGTATCAAAATTTCTGCACAGTGGCTGATCTGCCTCGGACTGGCCGCCCAAGAGTCACTACACGCTGCCAAGATCAACTTCTTGTTACTCAGGCCCTCAGAACTCGGACTCTAAATGCTACTCAACTTCAGCAACACCTTCAACAGACCACTGGGATCCGGGTCTCAACTCAGACAGTACGAAACCGTTTGCACCAAGTGCAACTGGCCTCATGCAGACCGTTTGTAGCTTTGCCCATGTCACCACAACACAGGCGAGCAAGAATGGATTGGTGCCAACGTCATTGTTAAGGAACTTTTCCTTCTGGCTCCAGTATGTTGAATGATGTCTAGGGATATTGTATTAATGTTCTGAAATGTAGTCACCAAAATTCTGGCCAGTTTTTCTATTCGTAATCGAACTGTTCTTTGTGTTCTGACTAACTGTCATCAAATATTAACTGGTTATATCTCTACAAACTCATGCTTCCAACTGGAAATCATTTCTCGAAAACTTCTGTGTTTAAACGACTTTCACTTTATTCAACACAGGAACTTATATGAGCGACACATTGCTCTTAATACAATTTGACAGTTTCATTTAAATCATCGATTCTGGCATTTCATAAATTATTTCTGCATAGGTCCATGCTTCTTCAAAATTCTTTAGGCTATCAAGACTTATCTTTCTTTTAGTGCTTCCATAGCATAATTATTATTTCCTTCATATATTTTATTCTTAGGAATTCCACTGGACATATTTTGTCTTCCTTCCATATACATAATATTTCACTTCAGTGCCTTCCTGCACATCTTCTTTTAGTCGGCAATCATACATATTTTCTTTGGGCATCCATACCCTTCCATGACGGTTACGATACCCTTGAACTGTTCAAATATCTCTGGTGGCTATACTAGCCTAAATCTTACCCGAATCTCATAACTCCTGACGAGATGGGTTTATCCCCAATTGAATTAGAATCACACTAGATTTCTGATTGAAATCTACATCTAATATAAACACTTTGAAAGTAGAATCAACTACACTGCTATAAGTGGACCTTGCCACACAAGCCGACGCTATGGAATCCTGTCACTATGTCCTCCACGTCATTTTACGCTACTTCGTAGTCATAGTTAATGATCGCATTTATTTTGTGTTTGGTGAGTGTACAACATGGTGCAAAGCGATCTCTCTCCAACTCCACTTTAACATAATCGCTATGCCCCATGATGCGCACTCAACAGTCATCATCGGTGGACCAATTAACAGTGGGCATCAGTGATGTTTTCTGATGAGTCCCGTTTCGTTTTGGATTTTCATGATCGTCGAATACGTGTCTGGCGACGGCGAGGTCAGCGTTACCAGCCTCCTGCAACTGTTGCACACAACCGTTATGGAGGTGGCAGTGTAATGGTGTGGACAGGCATCTGTATGAATGACAGGACCGACCTTCACATATGCCAGGTCAATATCATCGAGCCTATCGTTGTGCCATTTGCTCAACGGCACGGACCAGATTTCATCTTCCAGGATGACAATGCACGTCCTCACCGTGCTCGCGTCGTCCAAGATCACCTTCAGATACAGCATATCCGAACGTTATTGTGGCCGCTGATGTCCCCCGACCTGTCTCCTATTGAGCATTTGTGGGACCTCCTGAACAGACGCGTCCAACAACGTCCAGCCGCTCCCCAGACTCTTCAGCAGGAGTGGCAAAGAATTTCTCAAGACAACATCAGAAGGCTTATTTGCAGTATGAGATGTCATTGCAATGCATGTTTAGCGGCAAACGGGGGCCCTACACGTTTTTAGAAATATTGGAATATTTTTGTGAAAATGAAGTACCTACCCCGCCTTGGTTGCCAAAGCGACTAAAATCATGTGAGTAAAGCCATAACACTTCTTATACCGCAAATGTCTTGTTATGATGCTCAAGTTTACTTGTACGAAGGAATAAATGAACTAATTTGAAATATATTGTCTTAGGATAACTTTTAAATTCAATATCCCCTACTTTTTGTGACAGGTATATATTATTACCATTTATGATGAGTTGCTGGTGATGCACTCAAATTTCTGATAGATTGTATGCTTTGTCGATTTACGATGAGTTGCTGGTGTTGCATTCAATTTATCTATGGATTATACCTACTATCATACCATGTGATTTTCTGTGATCTGTTGTCCATGATGTCAACGTTACTGTCGTAAATAAACTGTGTATAAGTTGAAAACTAATTCGTCTTACCCGTTGGTCTGTTTCCTGACCTAACGTTACTGTTGTGTGGGTTTACATCAGATGTTTACAAACCTAAAGAACTCATGACATTCGCTCACATATTAAACACTGTCGGCCACTGCTAGTAAGCCCGACATTGCTGACGTCAACATTGTCAACTGTGAGAGACAGTAGCACTATCTCTGTCATTCTTCTTCTTCTTCTTGCGATCGCATCTTTGATGATTACACCGTCAGACGAGTTCTCATGATGAATTCGACTGTTGTTTGAAGTTCCTCTTTAACTCCATATAGCTTTGAGTTTAGTGTTGAGTCATTGGGCCAGTATCTCTTTCTTAACTGGTCATACAGAGGACAGTCCTGTAGAATATGCTCAGCAGTTTGTTCGTTTAATCCACATGTGCATAGTGGTGAAGCAGACAATCGTAGCTTGTGCATGTGTTTATTCAGTTTGTTATGCCCTGTCCTGAGTCGAAAAATAGTTATCTGTCCCTGCCGGTCGAGAGTGTGATAGTCGTCTTTGGGTTGGTTCTGTTCTCTTCTGATAGTCTGGATAGCTCTCTTTTTCTCAAAGTATGATCTCTGTCATACAACCCCCACACATACACCAACAGAAGTGGCAGCCAAAAGAGTCATGCAACAGAAGTGATGGCCTGTGTGGCCTGTAATAGAAGGAATGACCCAAAACAACAGTAACAGAAGTGGTGGCCAGTATGGTCCCAATAGAGACAATAACAATGGTCCCAATAGAGAAAATAGTCATGATCGATCTCGATATGGTGGTAGATCTCCAAATGACAGATCGCATCGCCATGCTAACTCTGCTCAACAGGAGCCTCAGGATATTGTTAATCGGGGTAACGGTAATAATAATGTTACTAATGCTACTGCTTGTTCTGCTTTTGATTTCAATCGTGCATCGCACTGCCGTGAATGCACAACTTTATTTCAACCTACAGCGGTGACTACCTTGAGTTGTGGTCATCCTCTACCTACTCTTCCTGCCTTGTCTGCACATGATGGAACAGGGTCTCTTACCCTACACAAGGGATTTGTAAATAGTAATCCCGTCTCAGTACTCTTTGATTCGGGATGCACGACTGTTGGAATTAAGCAGTCTCTAGTTTACCCATCTTGCGCCACAGGTAATGTGGTGAAATGTGTGACATTCGGAGGTACAGTTGAGACTTTTCCAACTGCTATCATCCACATTGCCACACCATTTTTTACTGGTTATATACACGCATGTATGCTCAGAGCACCTATCGCTGACCTTACTGTCGGACAGATTCATGGTATAAAGATATGTACTCCGGTACAAATTGCTGCTTGGGAATGGCAACATCACCTTACTGATACAACATTAACAACTATGCCAAAATCTTATCACCAGGTACATTCTGCTAACGTGATACATTCTGCTAATGTGGTGCGATCTTGCAGTATTAATGATACTATTGTTCATCATAATAATTTTGGTGCTTCTTTTAGCCCAGTTCGACATACCTTAGTACGTCGTTACTCTAACTTGGATTCTTCATTAACTCTTTCAGTCCCAAGCAGAAAAGTGGGTTTGGCCCAAACAAACGTTTTTGTTGTTGTTTGGAAATAATTTTTTAAAATGTTCATATGCATAAACAACTTTGTTGTTGTATATGAAACTGAAGGTAAATGGATGTACTTTACTCTTGTGCTACAAGTATTAAAGCTTTCACTGAAAAATTATTAGTTATCGAAGGTAAAATGGATAGGAGCAAAAGATACGGAAGCCACTTAAATGGCTCCCAGGTCAAATGTGTCTAAACCCTGAGCCATTATAAAGTCGATTGGGACTTAAAGAGTTAAGTACAATTACGGAAGAAGATCCTTCTGTTTTGTCTGATACACACACTAACTTTATCGCTACGACTGAATCTACATCGTCACGTTGGTTGCAACTTCTTTTCGGCTATGAATACTGTTATCTTTGCCACATGTACGGACTTAGTCCTTAGGGCATTTCTATATCTTATGGGTTTCTTTACATTCCTTATTGGGCCGGTTAGCTCAGTATTTTCTGGTTTTACGACTTTTTGTCGTACTTACCGCTTTTCTTTTGAACTTCGACGCAGGTCTAAGTTCACCACTGTCTGCTTTTACATCTTTATAGTATATTTCTTGCTTTTTTCTCTGCCCAGTACACAGGCTATGACTTCTGTTCAGCTTTTGAGAGATACGCCTTTGTCAACTGCATTTCCTTTGTCTTGCGTAAGCTCGCAGATTGTCAGTCATCATTGCACTCTAGTACTTTGCCTACTGACGTCGCTATCATTTGTATATTCATGACTTCTCTGTACGTCATTGCGCACACTCAGATTGTTACTTGCTTTTTCTGGTGTATGTATTTTATACGACACATTGTCTTCAATGCAGTATTGCAGCGCATTGTCCTCAGTGCGACTTACTTCTCACGCTGCTATTTTTTAGACACTTTTGTTGTCCTATATCACTGATAATTTCAATTCAGTCTGTGCTACTTTCACTGCTACCCTTTCTCGTTTATCGGAGGAAGGTTCGACTAACATCATACAGTGGTCTGAAGTTTGCACGGCCACATTCGGTAGGTTAAAGTTAACTTTTTTCTCTAATAATATCCTATCGTTACCAAACAGGAATTTTCATTTGATTATTTGCAGGAACGCCTTCTCGATGGGAATCGGAGTTGTTTTGTTACATGATTATGCAGGTACTCAACAACCTGTTCTACGTATTGTCCTACCATTGACTGAATTTGAGCGTCAATACTCTGCGATAGACATCAATATGTTGGCCAATTCAAGATCTCCAAGAGAAGCTGTCGCCTTGCGCCTGTTGGACTTCACCATTCAAGCCATTCGGAATTCTGACTCCGCAGTAAATGATTTTTGTCTCAACACGCTCACAAGACTTTCCAAGGCCGCTGGAGCTTTGATATTGCACATAACTAATTGAGGACATTGTGTTCCTTGACTTTCATGTGACACGTTATTAGCATATTATTCATACACAACAGTGTGATGATGAACATTGAACGAGTGACAATAGTATTGACAATAGTATTTAAACTTAACGTATCATTACGATACATTTCGGTAGTGAACATTTACCAAGTGTGTGTTTTTTCTTTTTTTTTTCTCTCTGACATTGTTATTTAATTGCATTACCCAGCACTTAGTTGTGCACCAGTAGTAACAGTTTATACGTGGTATTAGTTTCTGATTTCAGTAATAAGCTCGTTATTAGTACTTAATAAGTTAATTATAGCACGTTTCACCAGCATTGCCCAACTTCAAAATGCTATATCTCAGCGAATATATAACGCATATAAGTGAAATTTTGTGTGTGAATTTGAAATGGTATAGACCCTATGAATTAAATTTTTCATTAAAATGCGGCCATTGGTTTCAATTTTCGTTTCTTTGCGATATAATATAAAATCCTACTTGCCAACACACATCACACACACACATATTGAAATGTCTACAGTAAATTATACGACCTCATTTGCACATTTTTGGTTTATCAAGAAATTGGCATGATTTTAACGTGAAATTGCAAGAAATTGCACTTCTTGAACATAAAACAGTTTATTTCCGGTGTTACGCACACATTGTCGATCAGTGGCGTGTCTACAAAAAGTATTGTGTGGTTAAGTAGGAAAAATGAGTCTGCAAGTACATTTTATGACATTACAGCAAATCACAAATAGGATTTTTAAGTATTTCTGCAATGAAGCTACTCGAGGAAAACTATATCATTCTATTTCAAACCCACAAAAGAGGACTATTCATGCCTTGGGGATAAGCAAACGATCATTGCACCGCTGGATAGCGACATCTGAAATTTGTAATTCCAGTGTTTTACACACGAAAAATAGGCCAAGAGTGGTGGATAATTTTGACAGAGAATTGATCCGCATAGAAATTTGCAATATGTTTCACAATAATGAGGCAGTGACTTTAAAGAAATTGAAAATTTGGTTAAGAAAGAATAATGACATTGATATTTCCAAATCTATGCTATGGAGGACTATTAGGAGTTTGGGATTCACTTTTAGAAAATATGTTGGTGGTAGAAACCTTATTTGTGAGAAGCCTCATATAGTTGCAATGAGAAGCAAATATTTACGCGAGGTCAGATAAATGAGAAGAGATTGTTATGATTTTGTGTATTAAGATGAAACTTGGATCAATGCGCACCACAGTAATGAACGAGAGTGGCAATCATCTGATGGGACAACTAAGAGACAAAGGAGCAAAGGACAGCGCCTAATAATTGCACATGCAGGAAGCAGCCATCATGGGCTTCTAAATAATACTGAACTCACATTTGTTTCAAAATCCACAGATAACACTAGTCAACAAATTTTCAAAAGTTTTTTGTACCAGAAATTAAATATACCATTTCTTATTGATTTTGACATGCTGATTTCAAATATCATAATGAAATTCACCAATTGGCTCTGGTTTTTTTTTTTAATGATGAATTTACATTACAGTAATACAAATAATGTATGCTTGTTTAATTCTCTGGGATGAACAGCTAGTCTTTCTACTTTAGCATTATAAAAATTGTGGTTACATACTCAATTAATTGATATTTCAACATAAAATGATTGAAAAAATAAAAACATTATTTAAAGTTCACATATCATGTTTTAAAAAGGCACACTTGAACCCATTCCGTCATTATTCAGTCGCTGTTCGAGCTCTCTTTGCTTGCTTCTTGTAGTCAATCGATGAGGTGTCTCTTGTCACAGTCCAACAGTAATCAGCAAGCATTGAAGGGCTCCAATTGCCTTGATACCTTGTCTCCATAGCAGCAATGTCCTGGTGAAATCGTTCACCATGCTCATCACTGACCGCTCCACAGTTTGACGTAAAGAAATCCAGACGAGAATTCAGAAAATGAATTTTCAAAGACGTTGCAGCCAAGACTCTTATACTTCAGAAGGAGATTTTCTACAATTTCATTGTAATTATCAGATCTGTTGTTTCCAAGAAAATTGTCCACCACTGACTTAAATGCTAGCCAAGCTGCTTTTTCCTTGCCATGCAACACGCAAAAAAACTCGTCATCATGAAGAAGTTTTCGAATTTGCAGACCAACAAATACTCCCTCTCTTATTTTAGCTTCACTCAGTCTTGGAAATTTTTTGATGAGGTATTTGAAAGCCTCATCTGTTTTCTCCATTGCCTTGACAAAGTTTTTCATGAGACCCAGCTTAATGTGCAAGGGTGGCAACACAATCTTGCTGGTGTCGACAAGTGCTGGGTTCTCAACGTTCTTACTGCCAGGCTGCAATGACTGCCTGATTGGCCAATGTCTTCTGATGTAATGGTCACTTCGTGCACGGCTATCCCACTCACAGAGAAAGCAACAGTACTTGGTGTATCCATCCTGTAGTCAAACAAAAGAGCGACCACTTTTAAGTCACCGCAAAGTGACCAATGATGATGATCGTAGTTTATACACTTCAAAAGCTGCTTAATGTTTTCATAAATTTCTTTCATATGAACTGCGTGACCAACTGGAATTGACGGTAACACATTACCATTATTCAACAAAACAGCTTTAAGACTCGTCTTGGATGAATCAATGAAAAGCCTCCACTCTTCCGGTATGTAATTGATTTTGAGGGCTGCCATTAAACCATAAATGTTGTGGCACGCAGAAAGGTCACCCTCTTTGAAAAAAAAATGTAATAAGCGGCTTCTGGCGGTTCCTATACACAGAAATTGTAACGTCTTCTGCCAGGAGATTCCACTGTTGCAATCTGGAACCCAAAAGCTCCGCCTTGTTCTTCGGTAAATTCAGTTCTCTTACAAGATCATTCAGTTCACCTTGGGTTATTAAGTGTGGTTTAGTTGATGTAGTTTGCTCAAAATCTGGGTCGCTTGAGGTTGATGGTTCAGGACCACCAATGTCCTCTTCTTCATCAGTGGAAGCAGCTGAAAATGATTCTGGCACTTTGGGAACTGGTAGGTCATCGCCTTGTGGTACCGGACGTATTGCAGAGGGGATGTTTGGATATTCCAGAGTCCATTTTTTTCTTCTTTGATATGCCTTTCCCAATTGGAGGGACCATGCAAAAGTAACAGTTGTTGAGATGATCAGTGGGCTCTCTCCAAATCATTGGGACTGCAAAAGGCATAGCTTGCCTTTTGCCAGTCAACCACAGTTTAAGATGTGCTGCACATGTATTGCAGCATATGTGTGGCGCCCAGCTCTTATCTTGATCTATTCTGCAGCCAAAATAAAAACTGTACGCCTTCCTTAATCAATTTAGTTATATTTCGTTTTTGTGATAGAAATGTCACCTCACCACATATATAACAGAAATTATTAGCACTGTTCACACATGTCCTAGGCATTTCTAATTACGATACTTTTGATAAGGACAAGTGCACTAACTAATGGCAAAATTTTATCAGAGATAAGATATTTATATACAAAGGTGATGTAATCATAGGTAGGACTGCATCATCAACTTCTAGTTACATTTTTATTGGTCATTAAAAAAATTATGCAATCGCCCACAACAGTTGCGTCATATATATAAATTGACCGTAATTAAATAAACTAGTAGCATATATCTTGAAAACTAGAGCCAATCAACATTTTTTAATGTCATTTTCGTTTTCAGCACACCAAAATTAGTTAAGATCAGCTATTTTCATTTCTGGTACATTTTGGTTGTTGACTAGTGTAATAGGTATTATCATACAGAGATGAATGGCAAGATATTTCAAGATTGGATTGTGAATCATGTACTTCCTTCCTTGGATAGACCGTCATGTTTGATAATGGACAATGCTTCATATCACAACGTTGTAGCACCAGAAGATAAAGTTCCTAATTCATCAAGTACTAAAGATGTAATAAAGATTTGGCCGACCAAAAACGACATTCCATTCAACGAAATGTCCCTGAAGCCTGAATTACTTGGAATTGTAAAAAAAGACACAGCATACAAAGATATTTCACATAGACAAGGCAATCCATGAACATGGTCACAGATGTTTAAGATTGCCTACTTACCATTCTCACTTAAACCCAATAGAATTAGTATGGGCTAAAATTAAGGAACAGGTAGCAACAGAAAATACAATGTTCAAATTAAAAGATGTTGAAATACTTACAAAAGCCGCCATCTCCAATATAGCCAGGGATTATTGGAAGAAATGTGAGAACCATGTGTTACAAGAGGAAGGGGAATATTGGAAGAATGATGGATTGTCCTTCATTCAGCTGAGATTGATTATCGATTTCTTAGAGACATCTGATTATGATTCGGATGAAGTTTAATTTCTTTAAAGATGACCTTACCGTTATTTACTAGCACATTAGAGGAGCAACGTTCCATTATCATATTTATGAACCGCAAAGAGGTGATACCTATTGAAATAATTAGATCAATGAAGGTCCAGTTTGGTAGCGCATTAAATGTCAATGACAAACAATGTCACGAGTATCTCCCATGCAGATCATTTAAGAAATCATCTTCAACAGGTATTCATATGCAAACGTGATTGCCACATTATTGTAATAGTAGACACGCCTATGCCTATTCAATTCACAGAATCTGTGACTGAAGTGGTAAAATTTCTTTTCTCGATACACAATAATTAGTATGCCGACAAAGATCAAAGGATTTCATCCGTTTATTGGAACTGGACAAGATGCACAGATATAAAGTATATATTTGTTGGGTCTAACCCAATATAACATCGTATGCAAAAAATGGCATTAATACGTTCGACGGTTAATCAGATAATTACATTTGAAGTTGGGCAAAGCTAGTGAAACGTGCTATAACTTGTTTCTCTTGCTCTTGCCTATTATGCTCTATTTAGATTGTAGCTTTCTTTTCTGTTTTATATATGTATTGCTTTTTGCTCCATGCTGTTTTGCCATACTTGTATTTATTTACACACAATCTGTTGATTAATTTAAATTGTTACCATGATGTATCATTGCTTTCTTTCACTACACACATTTCATTGCATTGCTGGTCATTCTTCATTTCATTTCATCTCCTCTTTTCACTTATTGGTTCATAGTTAGTCTATACTTGATATACTTCATCTTTGTTTGAATTTGATGTGTGATCCTCTTTGCATACTTCATCTTCATACTCCGCACATACTTCCATCCCCCTATTGTTGGTTTATTGATTGACTTAACATATAGTATTATTCTCTGTTGTATATAATAGAATTTGATCGACCTCACGTTTTTGTTCGATGTAATTTTCCAAAAAAAATGATATCATTTTTTTTTCCCCGGGGGCCGGTGTAATCTGTTAAGTCATGTTTCTGAGTGGGAGTTAAGTGTTTGGGATTTTTATGTACGGGTCTGATTTTTTTATAGATACGCTAGTAAGCACATTTAAAGTTATGAGATGATTTTTTATTTGGGTGCTTGAACATAGCTCAACTGAGTATGTGTTAGTTTTTTTTAAACATAAAGAAAGTGTTCAAATGTTCTGAGTAGTTGGGGGAGAGATACGGGTGAACTGAGCTCACATCTCAAGCTGTTAGTTCGCGCTTGAGTGAAGATGTACTGAGTTGTATTGAGAAACAATAATCTCGGTCATTAGGTATCTGGCAGAGCTTCGAGGTGGCTCTTGGATTTGTACTGGCAATTCTACCGAACTACTCAAATTTAAGATCCACTTCTCTCTCCACATGTAAGCCTACCTTGCCGTGGTTGGAGAGCTTGAGCGCCTCAATGATCCCGGGAGCTATGCCGGCGGGAGTTTTACTCCTGGCAGGGTCACCCAAGCCGGACAGGTCCTGGGTGAGGGGCCAGACTAAATGGGCTGAGGAGTGGGTGGAACCCTATAGGTGTAGATGCAGAACCCACCGGCGAGTGGTACATGCTCTGGTCTGCACCAATCCACCCCCACTTCATGGGTTAAATGCTTTCTTGCCTCATTCTTCACTGTTTGTCGTCTATCACGCCCATGGCGACCGTTGCCTCAATTGGCTGTGTGTGGTGTACCCGGAAACGGGGCCTCCCAGTACTGAGGCAAAGTTAAGTCCCCGATGTCACTTATCGGTGCAGAATTGAGAGAGATGGCTGAGCATCACAATCCCTCCTGTGTTGCAGCATGATGAGAACCCAGCATTGCACACTGAGCTTGGGGGGATCACTTGGGCACCAGACTTAATACTGGCTCTTGACTGGATGGCCGCATGCAGGAGATTTCTACAATGGAGGGTTGGCAGGTGGTGGGTATCGGGAAGTGGCTCTGTGCAGGACGTGAGGATTCCTTGGGAGAGCCCAGAACCAGAGCACAGCATTGTGCAAGCTCTGCATAGTTGGAGAGCCCCCTGGATGACGGGGAATGCACAGTGTGCTACCCCACCTATCCCCAACTGCTAACTTAGAACCAGAAGTGGGGTCCTCTGTATGCGTGCCAGGCCAGGATAAAATGCCTGGGAAAGAGACTGGAGCTCAGAACTCCCTAACTCAAAGTTGCAGGATGGCAGAAAAGCCACGGGAAAGACAGGGCTATTTTGAAGATAACGCAACCATATTTTCACCATACGAGCTCGGACGCCGCCTCGGTAAACAAGGTCCGCGCAGAGCAGTGACACCCCCAGGCTGCTTGCGAATAGTCTACTACTGGGAACATAAACAGATTAGGGATGAGCCCACTCTCCCGTTGAACAGGTGCTAAAGTCGTAGATACTGGGCCAGAAGGCGCACCGGAAACCACAGTATCATGCAACTCGCTTTTTTTTTTCTATGGAGAGTACACCGTCAAATAAATCTCGTTCTGGTGCTCGCCCTGTGGAGCTCCACCAGGCAGGTGCAGTGCCGGGCTCTGAGCCTCGACAGAGCCCACCCTCAGCTACTGGAGGACCCTCTAGACCGTCTTGTGGAGTCAACAGACGGCGGAGGAGAACTACTGACCAAAACAAAACAGAAAAAGAGAAACCCAGAGTGCCACTTGTCATGATGCACTGGAATGCAGAGGGAGTGAACAGCAAGCAGGCTGGATACAGCAAAAAGACAGAGCTGGAAAACATCTTGTATGAGAAGCAAGTCAGTGTTTGCTGTATCCAAGAGACTCACTTGAAAGCAGATCAAACCTTTAAAATAAGGGGATATCAATGCTTCAGATCCGACAGACAAGATAGACGAAAAGGAGGAGTACTTACTCTTGTAAGGAATAACATTCCTGCACACGAAAGGAAAACCTTCATGGATGGAGCAGAATATCAGCTGCTGCAGATAAAGGTAGACAAGATGGAAATAGAACTCCTGAACTATTACTGTCCGAACAACAAACCCCTGAGTCTCAGCTCTATACAGGTACCAGCCACCAACTTTATAGCAGTTGGAGACTTTAATAGCCACTCCCAGAGCTGGGGCTATAACCATCTGGATCACAGAGGTGAAGAGGTTGAAACTTGGCAAGATGATCACTCCCTAATCCTAGTCAATAATGCCACAGATACTCCTACCTTCTACTCCAGAGGATGGCACACAACCTCAACACCAGATCTTGCCTTCTCCACACCAGATATAGCTGGATCTATTAGTAGAGAAGTAGGAGACCAACTAGGGGGAAGCGACCATCGCCCAATCTTTCTTACTGTCCAGAGTGCAACTCTCAGTACAGGCCCAGCCATTACAAGATGGAACTACAAAAAAGCCAACTGGGGTTTATTCAGGCATCAGGTGAACACGCTGCTGTCTACCCTCAAGGTACAGAACAGAGACATTAATGAAGTGGTAAAAGACTTCAACAGATGCATACTACAAGCTGCAAAAGAAACCATTCCCAAAGGATGCCGGCGTAACTACATACCATACTGGTCCAGCACACTCCAAGAACGTCAGGAAGCTATGGACAAGGCTAGAAAGGACGCAGAGTCTCAGCCTTCACTTGAAACTCACAACAAATGGAAAAAGGCTGTAGCAGAGTTTCAGAGAACAAAGCTAGAAGAAAAGCGGAAAAGCTGGAGAACTAAAACGGCATCGCTGAACCTTGAGAAAGACGGCAGGAAACTTTGGAGATTAGTCAAGTCTCTAAATGAAGAGCATTCCTCACCAAGGCAGACTATCACATTGGATGAAGGTGGCAAACTTTTCAGAGGAAAACAAGCTGCAGACTTGTTTGCTAGAAGATACAGTTCAGAAAGCAACTTACCCATTAACATAGACCATCAGAGAGAGATAAGAAAAGAAATACTGGCAACCATGGGACAGACAGATACTCCTGCCCCAATGAGGGAACCCATCACACTAGGAGAACTACAGAAGGCTATTTCCAAGCTTAAGTTTCAAAAGTCACCCGGCCCAGACAAAATCAGCAACGAAATGCTAGTAAATCTGAGCTCAGCAGCAAAGACAAAACTGCTTGAGATATTCAACCACAGCTGGTTGAAAGGAACGGTACCCCAAGTATGGAGAGAAGCCATCACAATACCCATACTAAAGAAAGGGAAATGTAAGACCGAGGCTGCAAGTTACCGGCCAATCAGTCTCACAAGCTGTGTTGGGAAGACTATGGAGCGAATAGTCAACCACAGATTGAAATGGTATTTAGAGTCTGAGCAGATCCTGGTGCCGGAACAAGCTGGATTTAGAGAATGCTACAGTATAGAAGACCAAGTTACTTACTTGTCTCAAGCAATAGAAGATGCCTTCCAGGAGAAGAAAAAGGTCCTAACGATCTGGGTCGACTTCAAGCAGGCCTTTGACAAGGTGTGGAAAGATGGCCTCATTGCAAAACTTAGGAGAAGTGGAATCCAAGGCAACATGATGAAATGGATCCAGTCATACTTGCATAACAGGAGAACTAGAGTCACTCTTGACGGTCTGCAGAGCAGAAAAGTGTTGCTCCATCAGGGGGTACCTCAAGGAGGAGTAATTTCCCCAACACTCTTCCTTGTTTACATCAATGACCTGGTGAAAGATCTCCCTGCAGGAGTTAAAGCTGCCTTATATGCAGATGACCTAGTACTCTGGTGCGCTGATGAAAATGTCACCACAGCAAATTATAGAATGCAGCGGGCAGCAGACATGCTAGTGTCATGGGCAGAGAAATGGCTTATCACAATAAACACAGACAAAACCTCCACAACACTGTTCTCCCTCGCCCCCAAGGACAAATCAGCTAACATACACCTAGGGACAACCGTGATCAAGGAAGAAAGCTACCCCACCTATCTTGGGGTGACATTTGACCAAAGGCTTACATGGAATAAGCATATTGAAAATGCAGAAGGAAAGGCCCGAAGACGACTAGGCATACTCAGAAAATTAGCAGGTACCAACTGGGGAGCAAATGAACGAAATCTAAAGAAGATTTATAATGGAGTAATAAGACCACACTTAGAGTTTAGCTCAGCAGCATGGTCATCAGCTGCTAACTCACATCTGCAGTCTTTGGACAAGGTGCAAAATCAAGCTCTCAGGCTCATTACAGGAGCCATGAAAACTACACCAATAACAGAGATGCAGAAGGTTGCTGGATTACAGACATTGTCCCATAGAAGAGACACAAAAACCATGATCCAGATGGAAAAGTACAACAGTATGCCAATGCACCCAATGAAGGCAAGACTAGATGATCTGGCATTGGGACGTCTAAAGCGTAGCAGCTTTGTGCATCGGGGGAAAAGACTTATAAGACAGCATCAAGAAGACCTATCCATGAAGACAACACCACTGAAGCCCACCCTATACCCTGTACCATGGGAGCAGGCCAGCAGTGCCCTCCAAATTAATACAACAGTCAGTGGTCTCACAAGTGGATGTGAGTATAATGATCTGCAAAAACGAACTGCTACATTGAGTATGATCCAAGAAAGCTATCCCGATCAATCATGGATACATGCCTATACAGATGGATCAGCAACTAATGCTGTTAGGAATGGAGGTGCCGGTATCTTTATCTCATATCCTGACAACCACTATGAGACTAGGCACATTCCCACTGGTAAATTCTGTTCCAACTATACAGCTGAGGTTCAAGCTCTAGAGCAAGCTGCAAATATGATTTATAACACCAACTCTGACTGCCACCAGGTAGTCATCCTCACAGATGCACTGTCTGTCCTGCAAGCTCTGAAGGGTGGTAAACTCCCGCATCTGAGAAATGAACTAAACAAGGTAGCTGCCAAAAAGAGAACCATACTTCAGTGGGTACCATCTCATTGTGGTGTACCCGGAAATGAAAAGGCAGATAAACTTGCAAAAAAGGGAGGAGAATGTGAACAAGAAGATAATGAAGTCACATACTTTGAGAAAAAGAGAGCTATCCAGACTATCAGAAGAGAACAGAACCAACCCAAAGACGACTATCACACTCTCGACCGGCAGGGACAGACAACTATTTTTCGACTCAGGACAGGGCATAACAAACTGAATAAACACATGCACAAGCTACGATTGTCTGCTTCACCACTGTGCACATGTGGATTAAACGAACAAACTGCTGAGCATGTTCTACAGGACTGTCCTCTGTATGACCAGTTAAGAAAGATATACTGGCCCAATGACTCAACACTAAACTCAAAGCTATATGGAGTTAAAGAGGAACTTCAAACAACAGTCGAATTCATCATGAGAACTCGTCTGACGGTGTAATCATCAAAGATGCGATCGCAAGAAGAAGAAGAAGAAGATCCACTTCTCTTATCCAAATATACCTCTGTTTTTCCTTTCTTGTTTTTTCCCATGATATTAATTGTAGTGCTACATCGCACAAATTTATTTGTCAATCCTCCTCCACTTTCTTTCCTTCTATTTGAAACCTAGTTTGTGCGTTGCCCGTATCAAGACCATCTTTATTTTTATCTTATTCTGTCAGTTTTTTTTTTTTTTTTTTTTTTTTTCGTACGCCCGCTAATACTCGAGGCGAAATCTCAGGTTATTATTTATGTCTAACCTGACATTGATTTTACGTGAGTATCCCTTTATTTCTTGTACAGAGACAGGTGTCCCTCGCCATTCAGGCAAATACTCGCCGATTTCGGAGGTATCCATTGCAGCTGGGTCGGCTCAGGAGCCGCCAGTCCCTGGTCAACGACACTCCTTCAAATGTCCTCGCCAGGTCTCGAGTTAATCCAGTCCAAATCCCGGTCGACGAAAAATCCTCAAATGCCGTCGCCCGGGTTTGATCCTGTATCACCCGGTCGCCAGAGCGGTGTTGTAACCACTACGTTAGCGCGGCTCCACATTCTGTCAGTTAATGTGAGGATTTTTCGGAGGCAATTAATTTACGAATGTGTAGGCTACAACTTTTCAGTGTTTATTATTTTTTTGGTTCATGTCTATGAATGGCAGAATGATACTGCTTTAAATACTCTCACTACGGCATTAAAAAGTCTTGAGTATCATAGTGACATTTACTGTTGCCTTCAAACTGTGTCTGCCAACCTGAACTACGAAAAACAATAAGGAAAATAACAAGAGATGAATGAAATTCATTCCTTACACTTCAACTTTCCAAGGAGCATAGGCCTTCAACAAATGTATGCCAAGTTCCCCCCCATCCTACGTTATAAGATCAAGGCCTTTCCATGTTGTCCCCATCCTTTTCATTTGTGTCTCCAGTTCTATTCTCCATGTGTTTTTTTGGACTTCTATCTCTCTTACCGTGGGAATTAACTCAATCCACCCTGTTGCGACTAAATGCGACATTACCCAGCATTACCCATTCCGCCCTGATGCGACATAAAGCGACCGGCCCTTTTTGTAAGCGTCTAGCAACGGAACTCTCGTAACGAGAACAGGAAAAAACTATAGAGTTTCACTTTCAATTCGTTGAAAACCGAATGTTTTTATGTGGTTTCGTTTGGATTATATAGACGTTTGAAGTCAGACCAGTGTGTGCGGTGTGTTGAGGCCTTTTTTATCAACAATCCACGGCAGACACAAACGCGACCGGCCCTTTTAGTAAGCGTCTAGCAATGGAACTCTCGTATCGAGCGATATCCGGCAAGAACAGGAAAAAATTAGAGAGTTTCACTTTCGATTCTTTGAAAACCGGATGTTTTTATATGGTTTCATTCGGATTATATAGACGTTAAGTCAGACCAGTGTGTGCGCTGTGTTGAGGCCTTTTTTATCAACAATCCACGGCAGAATGGCCTTTCAATTTATTCAGTCATTGATTGATAATGACGATCCTGACGATAACAACCAAGAGGACGAGTCTGATGCTGACTTAGATGATGAGGCAGTGGATTTATTTGATAATAACAATTAACAGTGAAACTAGTGACAGCATTGGTGAAACAGTAGCAGACCTGGAGTGGTCTGACAAGCTGAACACTGTCAGTGACAAAATGAGTGCATTAACTGAAACACAAGGCACCCTTCATAATCAGGACCCAAATAGCTCACCATTTGACTATTCTAGCCTCTCCTTTCCAGTTACAATAATCAAACTATTTGTGGAACAGACAAACAAATATGCTGAACAGCGGCAGGAAGCTAAAGGTGTGCAAGACTCCTACTGGAAATTAGTTTTTTTTTTTTTTTTTTTCTAAAAATAAATTACCATTAAAGTCATATAAATGTATACATTTCTTGAAATTTCGTTCATTTTTCTTGCTAGCATTTTTATTTCATTGAAGTTGGTGAATATTTGCATGCTCAAATATGCTTTCAAAGATTACATGTTATGTGGTAAACAGAGTTACGTCCCCTTGGTTAGGGTTCTGGAACAAATATGTGCCAGACCTCTAGGGTGGAATGAGTTAAAGAACAAGGACTGCCTTGTAGTGCTATCAACAGGTTTCCTAAATGTGTGTCTTATCTGCAGTGTCTGCTTTTCATGTTCTGTTCCACTGGCACATGATAGTGACATGGTTGTTATTATAAATAAATGTGTGTCATTATAAAACATAGACACCAGTATATATATATATATATATATAAGATTTACAACATAAGATTTACAGCATAAAATAATGACTGTAAAATGCCACATACTCTGCATCTGTCTTGGCAGGTCCATAGATGGAATAACTTCTTCACTACTGTCACAAGCATGCCTTAGGCTCTCCTCCTGTTTCTAGCCGCTGTTTTTGCCTGTCAAAACACCTTGCATGGCGGACACCTATAAGTAATCTTTATACAATGAAATTCACTATGCAAGATTATCATGCACCACCCTTCAGATAAAGGGCATGGACAAATCAAAAATTCAATGCCTTGTGATCACAGATCTAGTCTAAAATCTTCTTCTCATCTCTTGTTCAACTGGCACTTGTCTGGTTTGTTTCATCAGTTCCACATTAGTGATCTAGTCATACCATTTCAATACCTCTATTCTATGCTAGCATCCATTTATGAAAGTCTATAGCTTCTTAGTTGTTGTTTTTGTTGTTCTCCATGTTTCAGAGCCATACAATAGGATTGACTTGACATTTGAGTTGAAGATTCTGACTTTTGTGTTGCACTTGATTTCTCTTGATCTCTGTACATTTCCCAATGCAATTTCACCAGAAATGCACAATCAATATTCTCTTTATCATGTACTCGAACAAATGTTTCTTATCCCAGCTTCTGAACATTTGTTGACCATGACATTTCAAAGACAGTTTTATATAGGAGAACTGGAGACAGACATAAAGGTCATGAAGAAGACATGGAAAGACCCTGAGCTACGGCACGGGACAGATAGGACTTGGCATAAGTTTGTTTCTAACCACAGTCACTGGCTGTTTAAAAATGGATGCAGATAGACTTGTCATAAGTTTGTTGATACGGGAGCACTAAACTTGCATAAGTTTGTTGATGGCACGGGACAGATAGGACTTGGCATAAGTTTGTTGATGGCACGGGACAGATAGACTTGGCATAAGTTTGTTGATGGCACGGGACAGATAGACTTGGCATAAGTTTGTTGATGGCACGGGACAGATAGACTTGGCATAAGTTTTGTTCAATATCCTCTTTATTATCATCACCACCCTTCAGCTCCATAAAGGGCATTGGACTTCAACAAACTTATGCCAAGTTTTCCTATCCTGCCTTGTAATGCTATCAACAGGTTTCTTTAATGTGTGTCCTATCCATTGCTATGCATGCGCTGTTTTTAAATCTGCAAACCGTTTTTCTCTATCAGGTCGGGATTTCTAGAAATACGCAATTGAAGTTTTTTAACAACGCATACATCATTCGTACAAGAAGTATAACAGTTATGTAGGCTTGAATTTCTTTGGTCACTTTGTCGGTGGCATTTGTTTCATCAGTTCCAACACAAGTGGCTAGTCATACCATTTCAATACCTCTATTTGATAACGTGACTCCATTACGGCGATATCTTGATGGAATCATTCTCCATGTTCATCGCTGACTTCGCCAAGGTTGTCAGGGAAAAAGTTAAGATGCGAATCGAGCAAATGGATTTTGAGGGACATGTTACAGCCCATAATTCTGTATGCATCTATGCACTGCTTAACAATATGCAACATAGTCGACAAATTTGTGATTTCCCAGAAAGTTATCGACGATCGATTTGAATGCCATCCATGCGCGAAGATCACTACCATGTAACAAGTTCTCGAATTGTTTGTCTGCAATAACTTTCCTAATCTGAGGTCCTACAAAGATACCTTCCTTTATCTTTGCATCGCTAGTTTGCGGAAACTTTTCTCGAAGATAAGTGAAAGCTTTGCTCGTTTTATCTAACGCTTTTACGAAATTCTTCATGAGCCCCAACTTTATATGTAACGGTGGTAAAATGAAGGTGTCTTTGTTAACTAATGGCTCGTGTATTACATTTTTTATGCCCGAGCTGCATACGATCCCGGATAGGCCACACCTTTCTTGCATAATGTTCCTGTCTGTTGCGGCTGTCCCATTCACATCGGAAGCAACAAAATTTAGTATACCCAGTCTGCATGCCCGTGAGAATTGCAATGACCTTTAGGTCTCCACTAGTCTTGGAAGAACGATGAAAAAATCGCCATTCGTTGACTATGTGCTCATGACCATTTACATCTTTGCAATAGCAAATGTCATCATCCATCTCAAAGTATTGAACAAGTTCTCTGTGTCTATGACGAAATTTAGATATCGGAGTATTGGGCGCTAAAAGATTCCATTCTTTGAGTCGCGAACCGAGTAATTCCGCTTGTCCTTTGGTAAGAGCGAGATCACGTATTAGATCTGAAAGTTCTGAATGGTTAATTAAGTAAACACACCATCATTCACCGTATGTAATCTGAGTCAGAATTTAGTTTCATAAAGTTAAACTATCACTTTCTGATGGGTCATTTACGTCCACGGGACAGTAAACTATCACTTTCTGATGGGTCACGTCCTAAGTTCTTGTTGGATCGGACACGTGATTGGATCATGAGGCACTAGTTTCAAAACCGATTCAATATTTGGATAAACCACAGACTTTCTAGTTTTAAAAGTGAAACCATGGATATTTATCAAGCAGAAGTAACAATCAGTAGTGTGATTTGTATGTTCACGCCATATTACTGGCACGCCAAAAGGCATCGACTTATGCTTCAGCGATTTTCGTAACCAACCTGCCAATGTATCGAACAAACCGCATTTGGCTTCCAAGATTTATTTGCATCATCAACTTTCGAATCGAAATAAAGTTCATATGCTATCTTTAGTAATGGTGTAAAGTTTTTCTTGTCAACACGATCGGTAAAATATCCGCACACGTAACAGAACAGATCAGCCGAATTTCTACAACTTCTAGAAGCCATATTTTGCTCAGAATTATTTCAAAATACAGTAACTATTTGAAAAAATCGCGTAACATATGTCATGCATCTTTTAGCAGTATAAAAAGTAGAATTATGTTGCTTTTTATTAATTTTTAATAAGTTATATAGTAAAAATGAAACGGAGCAAATAACGGTTTCCCAAAAATATATTTATTCACAAATATCTTAAGAACCCGACGTGATAGAGATAAACGGATTTCAGATTTGAAATCAGCACAAGAAATTGACCTAAGAACACTTATTCGTATATAAGAAAGAAAAATGTTGTTTGTCAGTGTTATTAGTTACAGTTTTGAGCCAATTTGATGGATTGATGCCAATATTAAAGGGAAAAAATAATTTCCCAGCTGTTATTACCAAGATAAAAAGGTAACCCCAGATACTGTCGCAGGTGTTACCAACTTCACCATACTAGGTCTCAGATTATGAAGTGGGAGTGTGTAGTGGTTTTTGATGTTATTGTATGGTTGATATGTTACCTAGTGTACTGTATGAGGTCAGCTGTGAAGGCTCCTGAGATACAAGTTTATGGGAGTTACAGGAGGCCTTTCTGCTACCACTTTACGACCTCAAACAGACCTATTCTACTATAATGAGTGTTAGCTACGTTAAAAGTCTAGGGTACTGAAATGTAATGTGTAGGTAATAAAATACACTGACACACACATGTAATAATAAGTCTAATAATAATAATAAACTCTACAATACACTGAACTAACACTGGCTGTTAAAGTTTAAAATTTTTTAAATTTATTAGTCCTGAACCAATTGTTTCTTTTGGTCAGAACTTATGAAATGATAGGTATTTATCAATGAAATGCATATATATATTGCATAATCAAATATAACTTTTGTACATAGGTATATTATTACAATGGTTAATATTAATGGTATCTACAAAGTCTTGGGAACACTAGCACTGGATGGTTAGTTGGGTGGCGTCATCATGCTCAATCTATGGTTACAAAAGTTTATAGTCCTTAACATATGGACTGATGTTAATGTTTCTTTAACACGCTTTATTTCGTTATTTATGGTGGGAATATTGAATGAATCTCCAGCAGGCCAGGTTTGCAGTTTACTGGCCTGAAATGATGTAGTATAGAATTCTTGTGGAACACTCCTCCCAGTAGCTGGAGTAAAATGTTAGGCTGCACAGACACCCGCTCTTGTACTTCTACAAGAGTATCTGGCACAATCGTAGTGCCAGATCAGAAACTCTGAAACAAAATTTGTGCCATGTGTCAGTACTCTATTCACTGCGCCACTCTTACACACAAAACAACACTACACAGATTGAGTCAAATCTCTCTGACCAACGTAACACATCTCACCCAGTTGTTATCAATTAGTACAAGTTCCCCAAGACTGCATTGCATCCGAAATATGTTCAATAGTTTCCTCTTCTATTTAATAAGGTGGGTGATATGTTCCCACTGATGTCAATAATCGATCCTCCTTCCATAGTCTTAGATAGGTTTTCATATATTATTAGTTTGTCTCTAGGCCCTGGACTGCGGCTGGGGACCTAGAGCAAGCACTCACTTGTCGTAATCATTTTTCATGATATGGCAGTATCAGTCACTCAAAATATTAAAATAAACAAGATAAATGCTTTTTGCCTTACCACAATTCAGAAATGAGAACACAGTTATTTAGGACTAGCAAAACTCAGCTGAGCTGCCGGCTAGACTAGGGCGTCCCACTGATTTTTATTTATTAATTTCGGGAATTCACCTCTATCAGTCTAGAACTGTGTTACTAGACAGTCTTCTAACAAATGATACAAGTGCGCGTCTCCCATTCACCAATATAAATACATTTGTCCAATCACAGACTTCCCCTCTAACTTTTTTTCAAATATTCAAACTAAAAGTCAAATTTCAGTCACATCTCAGTCAAGTGTGTATTATTGTCTGTTGGTCCGTCTGTCTCTACTTGGTTTTTCACAAAAATACACTTGTTTCTTGGACCAACTACACGTAAAAACTGCACAAACCTGCCCCATTAAGTTATTTTTAGCTTCTATCCTCCGACTTTCCCCTCTAGTTCATTGCAGTTTGATTTTTGCATTTTTAGGGCTCAAGGACACCAAAACGTAACTTTAGTGAAATATGCACCAAAAACTGTTCGCTAGTCTGATGTGAACAATACAGTCTTTCGTCAATATCTTCCGTGTTATCTGTCCGTCTGTATAATTAAAAGTATATTATTTCTCTGCTCAAGATTGGCTATCAAACTAGCTAGGTTTTATTTTCATAACTTTATTATTAAAGAAAATCCTACTTTTCTCAAGGTTAGTTTTTTTTTAAAGATGTTTTTGAACCTTCGTCCACTGCGTATGCCGCTGTATTCAAATAAAACAACCAATTACCGTAAAAGCGTCCAAGATATGACTGTTTCTAATAAGAGCCAAGGTCCTTTTTCTACCAATTCCTTACATTGTGTCAACTAGTGGCGTGATTTTTTTCTTTAAACTACAACTTGCGTCTTTTTGCTTTTTAGATTCAAACACGTGTTCAGTCATATTTTTTCCTTTTTTATCTCCGTTTCCCCCCGTCTAAAAGGGTAAACCGTTTCGTCTGCATGTCTAACTAGTTAGTTTCAATGGCGGTAGAAACCACGGCATAGGCGAGAATGTATCCTCGTATCTTACGTATAATTTTACCCGTTATCTTTATAATTGGAGATATTTTAACGTTGTATCACTGTATTTTTCACCACAGAGTGACCTGTACCCTTTATAACTGCCTTTACCTTCCCTAACTCAAAAATAGAAGTCAGGTGCTCATTTACAGCTGGGTAGACTGCAGCTTGATGCTACCTGGTTTCAAACCCTGTAACTTTGCCTCGAGAGGCAAGCGCTCTTACCACTCATCGCCCAATGTTCACTACCAAGACAGGTTTTGCAAATTACAAATTTTACTTTTGTTCATCACAATGAAGAACAAAAAACTGAAATTTCAATAATCAAACAAATAGGAAATGTTACTAGAAAACATTATATTGATATGACTATTTCTTGTACATTATTAGAAAATGTAACCTCTCCTTTGCCTACAATGTATAAAACAGCTGACACCAACAATTAAACACATTTTAGACCGCAAACGGCTCCAGGGTCGACCCAGCCTCATTAATTGGGTACCAGAACAACTCTGGGAAGGTTAAAGGCAGCTCTAATGGGTACCTCCAAAATCAGCGAGTATCTGCCTGAATGGCGAGGGACACCTGCCTCTGTGCAAGAAAAAAGGGATACTCACATAAAATCAGTCTCAGGTTAGACATACTAACCTGAGATTTCGTCTCGAGTAATAGCGGGTGTACGAAAAAAAAAATGATTACACAATCATATATTAGTGACATTAAAAAATATATCAAACCTCTGGCAAAATCATACGATGATCCCTTCTGTCGCTTGCTTTTTCTGCAGGCACTATAGACAGTGCGACCTGTCCGAAAGTCAAATGCACTCAAGTCAAATGTTTCACCAAGAATTCTGGCTAACTGAGGCTTGCTTCTGATTTTTTTACCATCAGGCCTGAAAATGCAAGGTAAACAATAAAAACAAATAAAATAAACTGGACCAGTAATGTGAAACTTTTTCAACTGCATTCACATCATTTGACACAAACCAGACAAGTGCCAGTGAAAGAGATGAGAAGATGCTGGAAGTGGAAAGGACACATACTTGAAACATGCTGATGGTATTACAAGTCAGTCCTTGTTCTGGAATCCCCAGGGTATGAGAGGTAAAGGGAGAGTGAAGAACACATGGAGAAGAGAATTAGAGACAGACATAACAGGACTGAGGAAGACATGGAAAGACCTTGACCTGATGACATGGGACAGGCAGACTTGGAATAAGTTTGTTGAAGGCCTATACTCCTTGGGCAGCTGAAGGGTGATGATGATTTACATCATTAAATAATTCATGGCAAAATCTGAACATTATGGAAAGAATGTCATTCTGTAGGTCATTATATCAACTGAGTAATTATGACAAATTATATAAATATTCTGAAGGCATATGTATGTATGTACATACATACAGCAAACAAACCAAAATTTTCATATCATCAAATCATTAATGGGGTAAATGAATTAGTCTGAACGTCGATATAGGAATTCTGACCAGAAACATTCAATAGATGTGCAACGTCATCATCATCACCATCCTTATGCCTTGAACAAACATATGCTAAGTCTTCCTGTCCCGTGCCATCAGCTCAAGGTCAATAAACTCCAATTCAACCAAAGCAGGATCAAATGGTACCATTGCCAACATGGCACAGTATAACTGTTTCAACTAATGGCACCATGATGTACCACTTCTGCATTTGTTTTAGTATGTTTTCTATTCTTTTTTTTTTTAATGTTGAGTGGAGGACAGTTGAATTGGGGTGGACGCTGTGAAAAACATTGAGCGAGCAGGTTTTATTTTGTTAGCCTATACTGCAGTTGTGATGTTTATACCTACTGCATAATCTTTACTACGTTCTTTCATTCACTTTTTAGAAAGTAAATCAGGAATGGTTACTGTTGTTACAACACAGTTAACTGGCCTGATCACCATATGGTTTGATTTAATAATAATAATAGCCCCTTCAGTCATAACTGACATGGGAATGTGCCCCTGAGGTGACAGCCCTCAGCTGCTTATTTTCCTGGTGTTCCTTTCAATGTTTTCTCCTCCCTTCTGCTTTGTGTGAGCTTTTTGCCCAAACTGAGGTGGCGCCGCATATAGCATCGCCACTTGGTGCAATCGGCAGCTTCATCCTCCCAGGTTGCTGGATTTATGTCCAGTGCCCTCATGTCTCTCTTGCACACACCTTTGAATCACAGCTGCAGTCGCACAACTGTTCTTTTGCCATCTGATTTTATAATTTATCTCATAATTCATTCATTTTTCACAGCCACTAGTGTTTACCTTCATTTTATTTAAACCCCTTTTACGAATAGTAAAAACCACTCAATTGATCTGTAGAATAAAAGTAAAATAGCATATATATATTAGAGGTAAAATAAACTTAAGCTTTTCTTTTTTTTTTTTTAAAACAAAGTATTCCATTCAACCCTCGATGGGTTATAATTAGGATATAAAGTGTAACACATTCAAGACAATATAGTAATTTCTTCCCCCCTCCACTCAGTCCAAAAAGAGTAAATCAAAACCTAAAATGTGTATGTGTGGGTGTGACCTACCCTTTCCAAGAAACAAACAACAATAAAAATAAAAAACAAAAAAAAATTTACAGAAAAAAAAAAAAAAACAAAGTAAAATCTCGCATAACTGCTCCGGTGTTAACAAGGTGAAAAGGAGTGAGAAAGCCCAGAGGTGTTTGAGACTGCACCAAATCCACCAATTATCTGCCATCATCCACACGAGTACCCCATCAGACTACCCCTTATCGTTATGCATGGAGGCATATCTTGAGTCATCTTTTACTTTATATGACCACCAGCTATGCACAATGCTACAATATAGAGATGTGGAAGTGAACCTGTCTGTGAGGTTAATTACACCCTCATTGACTCTTGAAATCATCCACACACTTCCATGGATTCCCCCTGAGGTGAAACTTGTTGAGAACCCAGCATTGCACACTAAGCATGGAGAAGTCACTTGAGGCCCAGACGTGATTCTTTGGCTTTGACCTGGTTGACTGCATGCTGCAGGATCTCACTATGGACCCAGTGATAGGCATGGGGAGCTGAGAAGTGGCTCTGTGCAGGACATGACAATTCCTTGGCAGAGCCCAGAACCAGAGCACAGTATTTTAGCTCTGCATAGTTGGAGAACCCCCTTGGATGGTGGGGAATGCACAGTATGCCACATGCTTCTTACTTCTAGCTTGGGACCAGATTTGATGATCCTTTAAATACAAGCCAAGTTTGAGAAACTGGAGCTCATGACTTCAACTCAGCACGTTTCGGAATGGCAGAAAAGCCACAGGAAAAGCCTAGATCTACAGTGTAGATAATATCAAGCAGTCTTCAACTTGGTATTGGCTGCAAAAGAGCGAGAAGCTCAGCAGCCCTAGTTAAACAACAACCCCTTATCCTCACACCATCACTGATCCTTATATATTAATTTTAGTTCTTGTTATGTACTGCTTTACTATATTGTGCAATTCTCTAGGACTATCTATTCTCAATGCCTGCTCCAGTTATGGATGAATTGCATGTCTGTAAATAATCTAATATTGGTTTTCTTTGTTGTTCATACCTCCTACATTTTAGAACAAAATATTCTATAGTATTCTTTTCTAGACACTCTGCACAGTAAGGCTCTTCTATTCTAAAATAGCCCATTCCTAGTTGCAGTCTAAGAAGTTTTTTATTGCTAGGAATTTTTAGTTCTCTAGATACCTGTCAATCATAAAAAGCCTCTATGCCAACTTTACGTGTACCATAGGGCAGAGCAACCTAACCTTTGAGGTGAAGACAGGATTTTGACAGGGATGCGCCTTATCAACCACTCTATTTTTAACAGTCATAGACTGGGTGATGCGACAGACAACAGTCCAAGAGGAATAAGATGGACTACGTTTTCTACATTGGAAGATCTGGAATATGCAGATGACAATGCACTACTAGCACATTCACATCAACACATCCAGGAAAAAATGGATAGACTTAACAAGTATAGCCAGCAGGTGGGCCTGACCATCAATCTAAAGAAGACAGAGGTCATGACACTCAATGTGAGCAACCCTGAGCCCATAACAGTAAGGAATCAACAACTGGAACAGACAGACACCTTCACAGATGGCGGAGCAAGCAAAGACATCAACAACAGAATGAACAAAGCAAGAACAGCCTTTTATAGTCTAAACAACATCTGGAAGTCTTCTCAGTACATTGGCCTATACTGCAGGATAGAGAAACCGCAGAAGTGATTGCATCATTGGTGGGCTGGACTGCCCATGGTGGACTTCCGGTGTCGTGTATTGTGGTTCGCACTGATGACCTGCCATTGAAACATCATTTTTTCATGATGCGTAGATGGCAGGGAGGATGGTGTGGTTCGCTTGCATGGCTGAGTGGGGTTGTCGCACGGAGGGTCCAGTGTTCAAATCCTGGGTGGGCCACTCATGTCTGTTGTTTTTCTGTTGTTCTACTTCTTTATTTCCTGCGAGTGCCTGATAACATACCTTTATATTTGTTTCATATTAATTTACTCGGAGAAAGCAGCTTACTCGGACATGCACACCATCATACTTGGCAGACGCTGGAGTTGGGTTGGCCATGTCCTCAGAAGAGACCCTGATGCCATCACAAGAACAGCTATACTATGGACCCCTGAAGGAAAACGAAAGAGAGGCCGACCAAAAACAACTTGATGGAGGACTGTGGAGGCTGAGATGCAAAGAATGAACCAGAGTTGGGGCACTGTACGAAGGATGGCCACCAATCAAGCAAAGTGGAATCAATTTGTTGCTGCCCTACAAGACGCCACCAGGTGTGATGGCCACTGACTGCTTTGACGGTCGGCGGCTAAGGATCAAAGAAGAAGATACCTGCCATGTTCTTGTTGGAGTCTTGAACAACTTATATGCATGTCTGCCCTTCAGACTTAGATCCCACTCTACTGTCCATTCCTCAGTTATTAGGCCTATTCTTTTAATTAGGCTTTTGATCTCTGTTTTAATCATCCCCAGATTTATTTGGTTTCTATTTCATTTCCTTCCATGCCAACATGTGGAGGTATCCAAGCTATTAGAACAGAACATCCTCTGGGGCATAGGTAGGCCTATGTATTTGCCAATAATATTTTGTTGCTAAGTGTTAGTTGTAAGCTAATACTATCGAGACAAGTTGACAAGCATCGACTTATTAATAATAGTAAAAAGTAACGTCAAGACATGCACAAGCTACGATTGTCTGCTTCACCACTGTGCACATGTGGATTAAACGAACAAACTGCTGAGCATGTTCTACAGGATTGTCCTCTGTATGACCAGTTAAGAAAGATATACTGGGCCAATAACTCAACACTAAACTCAAAGCTGTATGGAGCTAAAGAGGAACTTCAAACAACAGTCGAATTCATCATGAGAACTCGTCTGACGGTGTAAACATCAAAGATGCGATCGCAAGAAGAAGAAGAAACGTCAAGAAATGAAACAATTATAAAAGAAGATAAGTAAATTATGACCAAATCTGTTAACCAAGTGCACATACGTGAAATAATAAACATCTGTTTTTCCAGCAGACAACCCTGATTGCCGAACAACCTCCTCTCGTTTCCATCCCGGAGGTAACGCCATTCCTCGAAAACACTAACTTACAATGGTAATCCTAGTGAAAGATAATCCAAAATGGCGTGGATCAGCGTTACCACTCTCAATTTTGAAAGAAAAGCCTGGATATCGGCGACTTGGGTTATTTTCAGCGATTATTGGCATATTTTGGCCGATATTTATGTGGCTTTCTTCAACTAATGAAGGAAAATGACATCTAAACGGGACAAACAACCCTAGATCTATGTGAATCAACCTAGAAGTGGAAACGCTAGCATGGATAACCGTGTATTTATACAATCGTTGTGAGCATAAACAAGGCTTTTTCTCCCTGTTGTTATGAACTACAGTGAAAAATTAAAAGGAAAACAACTGTTGTAAATATCATCATCAGGTGCTGCCTTCACATCGAAGGTCGGCTTAAATGCATCTCCAACGTCTTCTGTCTCTTGTCTTGATGGTACACTCTGATAGACTCTTTCCTGTACATCTCTTGTTGTCTTCCCACTTATAGCGCCGTCTCCCTCATGCACGTTTACCTTCAACTCTGCCTTCTTTTATGGTCTTCAGTAAGGTGTTATGTCTTTTTATATGGCCAAAATATTTTTGCTGTCTAATGTTGCTCTCCTTCATTAATTCTCTCTTCTTCCTAGATTTTCTGTTGCCTCTTTATTTAAATAACCGTAAATATATAACGAAATAGTTTATCTCAGATAAAAATAATAATAATAACTTTTGCAGTTAGTCCTATGAAAATAAATAGCGAGAAATACCATCGCAAGCACATCTCAAAAGCTTATTATACTATTTAAAATAATAATCATGGTATTTTGCTCCATTTGGGGGAAGAAAGAGAGGGCGAGGGAGGGAAAGAGATAGAGATAGTCACATGATAATAACTAACAGCAAATAGACTTGGCGTGTTTGTTGAAGGCATGTGCTCCTTGGTGAGCCGAGGTATGATGACGATGGAATCTAAGAATGCAACACTGCGAACAGGCTATTCTCCTTGGACGGCAGATGATCATTTCCTTCACCTTATTACTCCAGTGCTGCAGTATACATTCCTATATGGAGGGAAGCTGCATTGGTGGCTACATGCTTATTAATGATCTAAAAACGGGTGTTCTTTCACTCACCATCATTGTTTTTTCTTACTGTTTCTAGTTTTCCCCCCACTGATTATCAAGGTTAGAAGCCTTGATTGTCAAGGTTAGAAGCCCTGATTGTCAAGGTTAGAAGCCCTGATTGTCAAGGTTAGAAGTCCTGATTGTCAAGGTTAGAAACCCTGATTATCAAGGTTAGTAACCTTGATTGTCAAGGTTAGATGCCCCGATTGTCAAGGTTAGAAACCCTGATTATCAAGGTTAGTAGCCTTGATTGTCAAGGTTAGATGCCCCGATTGTCAAGGTTAGAAGCCCTGATTGTCAAGGTTAGATGCCCTGATTGTCAAGGTTAGAAGCCCTGATTGTCAAGGTTAGATGCCCTGATTTTCAATGTTAGAAGCCCTGATTTTCTAGGTTAGAAGCCCTGATTGTCAAGGTTAGAAGCCCTGATTGTCAAGGTTAGAAGCCTTTTAAGCCGGTATATCATCATCATTTTCCATTGCGCCCCCTACGGTGCATGGAGTCACCACAACTGCTTATCTCCTTGTAGGAAGCCTGCACCAAGCATTCACACGCTCTTTTTGGCGTTACTTATGTAGGAATTTGTTTTACATGATAAAGTTGCTTTCCCCCTGCACAGCATCATCTTAGTCGCCTCGTGCGACCTGCCTGAGGGTACAGTAGTCCTGTTCTTTCTTTATCCCACCAGAAACCCCGGGAGCTACACGAGGCTGAGCTGGTATATATTATTATAATAGTACTCACACCCATAAGCTGAATTCATGAGCCCAAGAAGGGTATCAGGGCTTATTACATTTTCTAGTTATTTTATATTGTAGTTCATGAAATAATTTTTAGGTGTAATCTTTGATCACATTTCTTGCAGTTTAGTAAGATGTGTTTTATGGTATTTTACATTCTTCAATCAATTAATTGTGTGCGTGTGTGTGTGTGTGTGTGTGTGTGTGTGTGTGTGTGTGTGTGTGTGTGTGTGTGTGTGTGTGTGTGTGTGTGTGTGTGTGTGTGTGTGTGTGTGTGTGTGTGTGTGTGTGTGTGTGTGTGTGTGTGTGTGTGTGTGTGTGTGTGTGTGATAGGTTTAACATTTAAGCGGAATTAATACTTAATTGTTAGTTTACACGACTTTTTTTAAATATTTAACTTTATTCGGCGAATTGTAATTGATTTTTGATTTAAGGAAACATACTCTTTTTACATATATGTACAACTACTCGTATATGTAAGCTAAATTATATGTTTGTGTAATAAAATGTATTACTTGTTGGTAATTTTTCAAAGTATACCGTTATGTACATTTTTTATATGACGGGGTCCGTAGCCTTCACTTGACAAACAAATGGGTCCATGGCACACACAAGCACGCACGCACACACACACACACAGACTCGCACAAAAGGTTAATAACCCTTGAACTACGTGCAGTAAAGGTAGTCCCATAGTAGATACTGTCGTAAGAAGTGAAGTGTGTTCGAGACCACAATACTAGGTCCAGCTTTAGGGGAAAGGGGGGGGGGGGAGAACCATTTTGCCTCCTTTCTGACTTTGCCCTCCCAGCTGAGAAAACTGGAGTGTGACGCTACCAGGTTTCGAACCCGGCAACTTTTCCGCGACAGCTCTAACAACTCTGCCAATCGAACGCTCACAAGTGCAGTAAGGTACCTTTGTTGCCTTACACAATAAATGAAGATTTATGCCTGTTATCTAGATTCCTACAGATTTCTTTCCCAGGCCATTGACCGTAACTATCAAGAATGACGGAGATAATGCTGACAGCAGTTGCAGTTGTAGGACCTTGTTGCCCAGTTATTTTTTAACGTCTTCTGTGCATGATGATGTACCAGTTTTAAATGAAATTCTATATAGTTACATGTACTGCCAAACACATATCTTGACTTTACATTGCTCTCTCTCTCTCTCTCTCTCTCTCTCTCTCTCTCTCTCTCTCTCTCTCTCTCTCTCTCTCTCTCTCTCTCTCTCACTCACTCTCTCTCTCTCTCTCTCAGTATTATTGCGGGACAGAAATATAAAAAGGCAATAATGCCTACTTTTTATAACCTGATGATATTTTTAAAAAAAGCTGAGTACCGGTAATTGTATTTTTGTTTACACAATGGCTAACAGAAGAATGTTTGCCGACCCGTGCTATAAACTATCACTTGATTCTTGCAGTTGCAGCATTTGGTTTTCATTTAATAAATCACCTAATAAATCTGTAAGTAGTTTCATTGCTGCAATTATAAACAAATTGAAATGCAAAAAAAAAACAAAAAAAAAACACACACACACAATTTCGTCACATTATCATCACTGATACTTCAAGCCTCGTGAGAGATCATGCCTCTTTACACGCCTCAATAAGCATGGAACTACTAGTGCAGTTGGTCCCCTTAACCCGTGGTCCACGGGCCCCTTGTGGGTGCATACATGGATTCTAGCGAGTCCGTGTATATAACTTAAAATTTGAATTTTTAGCAAAATGTTTACTTGGAATATTATCATACATAATCTCTTTTTTTTCAGATTTGTCTTGTGTATTCCAGTATGACTATATGTAAGCGTAACCATTTTTCTCTGTAGCAAAATGTATTATATGTATGCAAAAAAATTAATTATGCGTCTATAAACTTTCTTTTTTCTAAGGAGTCGTAGCCTTCACGGGACAATCAAAGGGGTCCGTAATCTTCACCGGACAAAGGGGTCCATGGCACAAAAAAGGTTAACAACCCCTGCTTTAAAGGAAGCCTACACTATGGTACTTCAGATGCTTTTGCAATGGTGGTTTATGCTACAATTTGTTTACATGATGGGGCTAACAACTGTATCATGTAAAACAAAATGCTTCTGAAACCAGCACTGCAAAGAGTACACGAAATCACCGTAGGCTTCTTGCAAAGGGTTTAACTTAGATGGTTCCCCCCCCCCCCCCCCCTTCCCAGTACAAACAATTATCATTTGTCAGACAGTTTGGTAAGAACCTGGAAAAATTCGATGTATGAAAAGAGAGGACGCAAGATGCAAAATTATGCGTGTCACATGCACTAAGATGGGTTATGTCCCGTCTACAGCATTGTTTAAATCAGCGGTTCTCAACGTGGGTCATATAGCCTCCCCCCCTTCCCCCATGGTGCCATGCCATATTTCTAGGGGGCCATAGTAAGATGGTAAAGTACCTTTTTTTCCAGCTAACAGCGACTATGAGGAGAGCCACAGAGGTAAATGAGGCTCAGAAGGGAACCATGAGCTAAAAAAAGGTTGAGGACCCCAGGTTTAAATCATTCAGTGAATATAGGGTGACCATATTTTTTCCCCCACAAAAACAGGACATTATCTGACTTCCTTACGTAAAAAAAGAAGACATTCCAAGGAAAAGAAGAAGACAAAAAAGGACTTATCATTCAGTGCATTATTATAATGACTAGAGCTAGTTAAAAGCATTAGAAAAAATATATAAATAAAATATTTTTGTAAATCATGTTTTTGAAAATCATTTTAACATAAAAAATTCACTTTCCAAATATTAACCACTGTTGGTAAAATGAGTAAACCTGCAAGTCTGGAAGGAAGAGCTGGAGAAGAGAGGGATGGTCATAAGTAGCTCTAAAACCAAATCCACGGTGATATCACGAGAAGAAAGAAGACATCAGATTAAGCTGGGAGAACAGGTCCTGGAGCAGGTCGACCACTTTAAATATCTCGGAGCTATTATAGACCGAAAGGGAGGCATCAAAGAAGAGTTGGCCACTCGAAAAGCAGCAGCTGGGAGACTTTTTCAGGCCATAAATCGAGAATTCCTCAGCAAGAGAGAGGTTGGTAAGAAAACGAAGATGGCTGTATACCGCTCCACCTATGTCCCAGTCTTGACATGGATGCGAGTCATGGGCAATGACTACAACCCACAAAGTTTTCCTTTCCATTATACAATATGGATTTCAAATTGTTTTCATGTCCTTGCTTTTTTTTTTTTTAACTTAAAGAATTAGAACTAGATTTCTTAACAAACTGCTATTTCACTATGATGTCTAAAGAAAGTGAATAAACTGTTGGGTATATCTGATATTTTAAATATGTGTAGTATAGATAAGACAGACCCGGTGTGTTGTGTAAGAATATAGAAATGAGAAAGAAAAGTGCGAAAGAGAAAAACATATTGTGTAGAATATTTTATTCACCTTGATGACACCAAAAACAAACAAGCAATAGAAAACATAAATCTCAGTAAACACGAAAGTTATAAAAATAAAATCTTTATTTCATCAATGTTAAAATCAAACGCCATTGCTGAGCGTAAATAACAGACCACAGCTTCCTCCTCCGTGTGTACCAGGACCCGAAGGGGAGCAAAGAATGTTCACACTTTATCCTAATACACATTTCCCAAAAGGCACTAAGGAGGGGAAAGCATGAGGCAGGATACGAAAAAAAAAAAAAAAAAGTAAACTTAAAAAACATTCATTACCAAAAATAAATAATTTATGCTACCAAGTAATTGACTTCAGATGTACTGGTCGGAAGAATGCCTTCCATCAGTGAGGATTATTAAGGGCCGCGGAGAAAGCCGAAAGGAATCTGGATTACTGACTCGCCTCCACTCGCCATGGAGAAGAACCCGATCTGGCAACTGGAAAGATGGAATACTAAACGAACAAGAGAGAATCACACAGGTGGCAGCAAATATGAAGACAATAAAATGTAAACGATAAAGGTAGTCCTATAGCAGTTACTGTCGTAGGGGAGTGAAGTGTTAGCGATTTCATTGTACTAGGACCAGCTTTGTGAGGTGGGGTGACTAGTTCCCTTTCTTAACTCGCCAGCAGAGTCGGGTACCCATTTACAACAGGATAGACTTGAGCGTGACAACACCAGGATTCGATCCCGCAACCTTTGCCGAGAGAAGTAAGAGCTCTAACCACTCCGCTAATCGGACACTTAACAATAACATGTACATCATTGAATTGTGTCAAACATGATGAAAAGTGGAGCAGAGGAAACTGAACGCAAGATAAATAGTACTATCCTCATGTAATGAGGAAGACAGTGCCCTTCCCAGTGAAGGTGTGTCAGTAATGCCGTAAAAGAGGCACAAAAGGCACTTAAACGATGGGAAGCAATAGAACCCAGTCTAATATCAGCAATAACCAAAAGTACCAACAGGGCAGAAAAATAAGATGAATATAATTCAATTATAAATAAATTAAAAACATGGAAGCATCACCGAAAGATGAATTTTACACCAGACTCCATAATAAAAGGTAAAGAATCCCGTTACACGCCCATTGAGGCATATTGGGAAAATGGCGTTAAACCCATATTTTCTTGACCATCGGCACACCAGGGGTGATGTGGTCAGCATCACGCTGGCCGCCTTAACCTTTCCAGAGTTGCTCTGGTATACAATTCATGAGGCCGAGACCCCAAAATATCGTGTATAAAAACAGAAGTAACGACATTACAACCTTGATGTGTGACATATTGCCAAAATAGCAACATACAACAAAGGCTTTAGGTTTCCAGCTCCATGCACAATCTCAATAAGTCTTCCCTTACGACATGCCTGAGGAAGAAGCAATTCTATTCTATCTTGAAAAAAAAAGACTACTGGGAAATACACGGAAATCACATGTTCCACTCACATTTTCAACTGAAACATGGAGGGGGGAAAAGACAAGCAAGAAGCTACCGTCTTTCAGAGTAACGACAGATGTCTTTTGGCAGTGTCTCCAGCTGGAATGGTTGCGTTTCATGTGTGTCCCTGCTGCTGTTCTTATGTCCGCCAGTGTATCTGCATACTAGGGAGGTGTTTACTTATATGTATGATAGAGATTCATTTACTGACCAGGGAAGTATCGTGTCGATCATGTACGTTTGAGTACCATATAATTATATCGCGGACTTGTACCAGACAGACGGTACTCTAGGTGACGAAAGCACCAATACTGCCATAGTTTGCAGGCATGAACATTGATCGCCCATTGTAGTTGGCCTGTTTGAAGATTATAATCATGAATCAATATACTCATGTGGAGCTGCGTGTTGTGGAGTTTGTGAATAAATTATAAAGATTCGTCAGCAAGAGTGAGCTACAGTTATTTGAGGAGTTGCTGTTGTCGTTTCCATTGTCTTTTGAATCAGTGTTACCCTAATTGTTACTTGACCAATATTGTCATCACTTTCAAACACCAATATAAAAGAATAAAAGAAAAGAAAACAACAGACCCAGATAAATACCAGTGGAACAAGAGTTGAATAAAATTCATTGCAGTTGGATAGAACAGACACTGAGGAAACCTGCAGATAGCATTACAATGCAGTTCTTGTTCTGAAATCCGCATTATAAAAGAAAGAGAAAAACTAAAAACTCAAGAATAAAAGAAATAGAGACCGACTTAATTCAAAAGGGCAAAGAAGACAGAGCAAAAACTTGAACGGATGAAGCAAGACAGGAAAGCATGGCGTTAACTGATTAAAAACATATGCTCCACATACAGCTGAAGGGTAATGAATAAACATAGCTTCCTTTAAAATCCAAGATGCAGCTACGGTTACATAAGAAACGTTTTTTTTTCCCTTTTAAATTGCGTCATTTGGGAATGCTTCCAAAAAGAAAAAAAAAAAGACAGGGAAATGAAGCTGCAGTCAACAGACAATGAGCTGGACAGAACGAAGTCAATTTTATCAGGGTAAATAAACAGGCATTATTGCCTTTTTATATTTCTGCCCTGCAAGTACATCATTTTAACAGTGTTATCAGACATACATAATTTAATTGCCCTTCATATCTGAATAACCCCATGTCGAAGCATATGCTTTTTGAAGTGATCAAGTCTGTAAAAACTAGCCTGACATACGTCACAAGTTATCACTCGCAACCGCTGACACTTCCATCTGTGGCGTGACAGGACGTGAGACAACGTGTACGACTTGCCACAGTTATCACATTTGTAACCTCGAGCTCTGTCTGACCGAGTGCCAAACTGGGGCATTTTATGCGTGGTCCTCGGAAATATGTCACACCTTATGGCTGTAAGAGAAAACAAATTGCAAGCATTTAAAAGTCATGAACCAATCATACATACGGTATCTCACACAATTAAACGCCCAACAAAGGAATATGTCCACAATGATAACATGCAGACAAATAAGACACAATTTAAAAATATTTGGATTCATAATTTCTGAGGATATTAAAAAAAAGGGGGGGGGGGGTGAAGGTAAACAGTGACAAGGACTATAAAATACGTAAGAAGACATGAAGAGCTGGACGACAAATAACCAGACGGAGTGTATCATCGGGAAAATGACAGAAAATATTTGAGACTAATAACAACCAACCTTCAATGTGGAGACAGCACTATATATGGCCTGATCTTTTACAAAACTGAGGGAAAGATGGAAATCAGATCCAAAAAACATTGAGGCGAAGGAGGGGGTCCACTAAGAACAATGACAGTGTAAGACTGAATAAACACGGGAAAAAACAAGTAGGGCAAATGACCAAGAATAGTGATACTATTAAGAATTATTGGGCTATCACAGACAACTTCCAAGGTTTGGAAAAATTAACACGAGGAGTTTCATGTTACGTGACAGTTTGTTTCAAAGGAAGTAAATATCTGTAATCACTTACAAACGCCATGCGTTCTGGTTGTTAGATCATATACTGCCTTCACATTTAAGGTCGGCTGTAATGGGTCTAAAAGATTAAGGCTCCAGTGAAAGTGCATTCTAAGAGACTGCTTGTCTTGTATCTCACTGCTTGCCTTGTATCTCTTGATATTTCCTCCGTTTGCCTGTCAGGGGGTAGTCCAATAGCAGATACTGCAGTGAAGAAGTGAAGTGTTAGAGACTTCACTTACACTAGGCCTCGGCTTTATGAGGTGATGTGAGGTGACCTTTCACTTTCTTGCTGCTTTTGACTTCCTTAGTCAAGAGCAGCCAGAGACCAATTTTGTGCCTTCCCTAACTCAAGAGCAGTGTCTGGTATCCTTTACAATTAGGTAGACTGAAGCGTGACGCTATCAGGTCAAGAACCTGGTCACTTTGACGCGAGAGTCAAGCGCTCTAACCAAGTAGCCTATCGGATGATCAAAGGGAGATTACCTTGAGAAAACATGAAAGAGTTACCCAAAATAATTCATGATAGGGACTTACATAGGACAAAACACACATTACATATTCAAATGCATCAAAACTAGGAGCGAGTAAGGCAGTGAGTGACAGAAATTAATAAGTAAAGCGGGGGACATGATAAATATGACAAATGTATACACAGACCAGACCTCTACCAGTGACAGTTGGGAGCATGTGGACAAACAGAAAATGAGGTTGTGAAATGTAGAGCTGGGGTAAAGTTCAACTGGAAATGTAGCATGTGAAGACATTATAATGAAGCTAATCACGGCTGCATTTTATCACGACTGCACTTGGCTACAATGTACCTCGACTGGATTTAGCTACAGTTTATCTCGACTCGAACTGGCTGAAATTTACCTCGACTTGATTTAGCTACAGCATATCTCGACTGGAAGTGCCAAGATAAAATGTACAAAACTTTTCAGTTTAATATGGCAGACAATTTATATTGGGTTGCAGTGATTTCGGTTCTGGTGAATATTGATTTATGCTGTTCTTATTATCACTGCAAATCAAATTTACTACAAATATTCCAGATGTTTAGCAAGGCTACCTGCTGAATTGTTCAGAAATGGCAAACTACCAGAACAATACCCAGTGGAGTCTTACTGGTCATGGACTGAATAATGAGACAGATAACAGAAGTAAAGTAAACAGGAAATACTATTGGCATTTAAAAAACGGGTGATCTTTTGTTTAACAAATGATCTGTCTTCTACTGCATAAACAACAAGATTATATATATATATATATATAACTAAGACAATGACAATGACAACAAATATGGAACTTTTCCCTAGGAAAATAAAATGTGACTGTCCTATGTGAATATTATATATTTCCTACTATACGGTTCGTCTACGTGATATCTCACTAAGATAACATCGCCCATGATCCAGATATTCACCAACACATGCTCCCGTCGTATTCTCTGCATCAGACCGACAGAAGTAATAGCAATAACAGCGTAACAACAGACACCGGAACAGAACCACACAACGACCAATACAGCTGGAGTGGAGATTAAAGCGATAAATGGAGATGGATAAGAAAGACAATCAGGAAACAACCAAGTACTCAAGTAGTATAACCAGATCTGTCCTTGGCTGAAACTCTCAGGGAAAGAGCAGAGTAAAAGAGAAAATGGAGAAGAAAAGTGGATGAGGAAGCCAATGTAACAGAGACCTTGTGGGCAGAGCTGAACAAATGCACAAAACAGAAATCCATGGCGAGCAATAACTGCAGTCCTATTTTGTTTAATGGGAAACAAAAATGAAGGATAATAATGGTAATCTCATATTTCTGCCGAGTATCTTATAACATATCTCAACCTCAAGACAAAATTTGCCGGAGCTGGCCCCAGGAAAGGGGGCACTCTTAATTTAACATTGTATTTTTATTTTATTTTTTTACATCTTACTTATATTCTTTCTTGGGAAGTGGGGGTGGATTTTGGTTGAAATTAAGCAAAGTGGGTCGTGTTCTGCGATGTCATTCAAATAAGTCGCCAACGTCGTTAGAGATTAGGATTAGGGTTAGGTTTAGGATTAATAAACCTAAACCTTACTGCTTTTAACTGCGTCTCTTAATTCTTTGTTAAAGGCCTTATCGAACAGACGGCTGTCTATACTTCGCTCCAACCTGAAGTATTAGCAGACAGCGCCTCGGTGTAAGCACGTCAGAACATCTAAGTTTTTTTCAGTGCATTTTGAAACAGTGGTCATATGATTACGAACACTATTCAAAACAAATGCAGATCACTCTTTTTATAATCTCATCTCAAGATAAAAATCCGTTTTCTGGTGTTCAGTGTTGCTGTCCGTGAAATTTTATGTTCAGTATTTCTAGCAAATACAATGCAGTGTATACGTTACAAAATTTAACATGGCGTTGTGCCAGTTTTCCAAACAGGAAACGAACAATGCTCAGTTAAATATGTGAAGCAATTTTACCCCTTTTGATCTACGGCTTATGCCGAAAAGAATTGCAGATAGAGTTTGAATATTGGTTTTCGAGCGTGTAGTGCGGCTTTGCGTACTGTCATGTATTTATTAAAGATGCATGTCACCTTCCTCCCGATCTTCTACTTCTGAGTCACACTCTATTCCACTCGTCGCTTCCGTTTGTAAGTTCCATTTATGCGTTGTATCTGTAAAATATACACTGATTATCAGCAAAAAAGTAATTCAGTTACATCCCATGTTTGTTCCTTGTATCTTTCCCTGTGATTTCCCTTTTGATGAATAGCGGTGGGTTTTTTTTATATACAATTTTGCCTCGTTTTGGCGAGGCGCGTCCCGGTCAACCTAGCCGGTTATATTAGGGCACACGTCCAAATATAAAAGACCTTTAGGTCTGGAATCATAGCGGTGGTGATTGTACTTATCCTTGTCTCATTTCAGACGTTAAACAACTCTAAAAATGTGGATTTGGCTCTTATAACACTTCAGCTATCTTTTACCCTGTAGGCTGCACAATCCATAAGCTGTAATTTGATTCCATTCTTTTAGCACATTCCATAGTTTGTGTTTGTTTACTCGATAAAACGCTTTCTCCGTGGTTTAAAAAAGCGACACTAAGATCTTGTTGATATTCTAGTTTTATTTACTAGGTTGCTGTAGGGAGCATATTGTACCTCTACATCGCCATCTCTTTTTTTTTTTTAAATCTGAACTGCGAATAGGATAAATATTGCTTTATTAATGGTTTTATTCGTTGCTCTATAACTTTGACAAACACTTTTCGTTATGAACCAGAGGGTATACACCTCTTTATGCGTGTTACACTGATTTTCGTTTCCAAATCCTTTCTCTTTTCATATATTTTCATTTATATATATTTTGTTTATTTATTTTTTATTTTATTTATTAATTATTTTCTTAATATGTATTACTTTTCCCCCACTCGGTTTTCCAGTCCTTGTTTTCATTATTTTTTATTTATAGTTTCAATGTACTATTCACTTCCGGTTTCCGGTTCAGTAGCGGCCATTTTCGCTCCGACATGTGACACTATCAGGGAGTATTTGTCTCTTATTCCTATAGTTTCATGTTCTCCACTTAATTCTCACTTTCTTTCCCTTCTGTCTTTTGTTTGTCTGTCCCTGACGAAGGCCTTGTGGCCGCAACGTAGGTTTCCTTGTCCTTTCTCTTAGTAAGACGTATTACTTTTTGTGTTGTTGTTGTTTTTTTTTTTCTCTTTTCATAGAGGTGCGACAATGTCACTCTTGTCAATTTCTGGCGCTGTTATATATTTCTTTGCTACTTATAGTGCAGTACCTTAAGCCGATCTCGCTTAAGCCGAATTTCGATTAGCTAGAAGCTTAGGAGTCGGAATAGCTGAGAGGTATAACGTCCGCCTCGAATTCTAAAGGTACCGGGTTCAATTCCCAGTAGAGGGAATGTAACTGTCGGACGTTTTGACACTTGCAACTATGGTACTAGCAAATAACTTGACACTACATTTTAGATTTCGTTAAATTGCTTTTGAAAACTTTAAAAGATGAAATGAATATTAAAAACTGAAATACTTGTATCTGAATGGTTAAAATAATGTATTATTCCTTTACTTCTTATTCTGGCCGTAAATGTTCGTCTTTAGGCAAACTTCTGATACCCAGAATTCCGGATAAGTAGAAGTACTTTAGATGATCCCAGTGACTTCCGCTTATCTGGACTGCACTGTATAATCATCACTGTAGTAGCTTTATGATCAGGTCTATTCCCGATAAACTCTCTGGATACAAGAGAAGCCAAGGTGATCCCAAATACCACCCTGGACATAGGTTCTTCTCTGTTGGTGCTTCTCTTAGGACTCCCACGTCTTGACATGGTAAACTATATAGAATGATCTCTTTTAGCCGTCCTCCATCTCTATCTCCCATTAGTTCTGTTTGTTGTCAAAACATACTCCAACTTTCCCCTTCACACAACATGCCCATGACAAGTAGATTGCATCCTTCTGATGTATGTGGATTACTTCTTGTTCACGCCAGACGTTTTCTAGCGTCTTTCATTTGTCTTCTTAGTTGGCCATGGTATTCTTAACATTCTTCCGTAAACCGCCTCCTGTGGCCTCCAGGGATTTATTTATATATTTGCCGACTGTCCATGATTCGCAGCCATATGTCCACATTAGCACTGAAGAACTATATTTCTTAATTCAGTTCACAGAAGCAAGCTGATAAGATGCTTTTCATTTTATGGAATGCTCTTTTTGCTTTGGGTATTCTATTCATTGTTTCTGAGTGATGTCTTCCATGTGATGATATTAGTGTGCTCCGGACAATACATCTATGCACATATTTCCATTTCCCATTTACAATTATGATGCATTCTCGATAATAATTTTTTTAAAACCAATTGACCACGATATTCTGCAGCTTTTCATTACTACTATATTTTTGTGTGGGTTACTAGAATATGCTGGGCTTTTCACTCTACAACTGAGCCACCACAGCACGTTCCCCACTAGCAATGATCTATGAATCCGGGGCTGGAAATCTCGAACCTGAAACAGCAATTTTCCTCCTTGTCGAAAAAAGTACATCTTGTGTTGTAAAAGTATAAAAACATGTTGATGAAGATACATACAATATTTTAGGGAGATCGAGGGGGAGAAGAAGAAGAGAATGCAGAAAAGTAAACAATTTGGAGTAAGACAAATCCGGTCCGGTCGATCAAACTCAACGAAAAGAACACGAAACTCATGCAAAGACAGCTAAACAGCTGAAAAAAAAAAACAGAAATATAGCTAAAACCAAAGATTATAAAGATAAAAATAAGTTTATTTATGATACTGAGAGTCATGCATATATGGCATTATATTTTTCTATTCCCCCCAAAAACATTTTTTTTTTAATGATTTAGTTTTTAAAAACCATGAAATTGTTACCTATGAGTCAAATAAATATTCATTTCTGTTAAACAAAAACTTGAAACAAAGGTCTACAACATCTAGAAATTCTAAAAACGAATAAATAAAAATTGTGTAATGATTGACTACACGCTCAAGAATACATTTGTTTTCTCTAATTCTATAGTCCCTAGCACGTAGGGATGGGCCTGGAAATGCTCTGTGAAGATAAAACATGCAAACAAAACCTGCAACTGCCTGTGCAGCAATAAAATCGTTTTCTCTTATCAGGCAAGCTTTGCGAGCATTGCTAATGTCATAATATAAAGTTGAAGAAAACAAATATTTTATCGGTAACAGTGAGAACAGTTGAAGTCAGCTGACCAATTCTTGCCGTGTTACCAGTAACTGACCTAGCTGCCAATATCAAGTATGCTAGGCATGATCAATTGTATCATACATGCTACACATTTGTATCAGTAATTTTCATATACAAAACCTACGTGAAGATAACAAAAAAACAAAGAACACATTTCAGATACTCAACATAAGTCAAAAAGATTGACACGTGATCACAAATTGTAGGCTGGAAATTACAGGCATACCTCGGAGATATTGCGGGTTCGGTTCCAGACCACCGCAATAAAGCGAATAGCGCAATAAAGCGGGTCACACCCATTTGGGGGGGGGGGGGGGGGAGGGCTTCCCATTGCATATAATAGCCTAAAATAATGTTTACACTATGTCTATTAAGTGCACAATAGCGCTAGGTCTAAAAAGAACAATGTACGGTACGGTAAAATTAAATATTTTATTGCTATTTAAAAAATGCTAATCTTTATCATCTGAGCCTTCAGCGAATCGTAATCTTTTTGCTGGTGGAGAGCCAAAATCTATCGGAAGAAGAAGGCACGTTCTAATAAATAAACATGAATAATTTGAAGAAAAAAAAAGCGCAATATCTGCGAAGAGCAATAAAGCGAGGTGTGCCTGTATTATATATATATATTTTTTTTTATGTTCATGCCTCTTGGCAAGAACTAATATTATATTTACATAGTCCTCATGTTCATAACTTAGTAAGGGAAGGAGCCAATTAATGTTTATTATGGTTAAATGTGTTCAGAAAATGCAACAATAACACCGGTTATCCAAAGCGTGGCATGAGATGTATCGACAACACGTTCCTGAGTGTTATCTCAACCGATTACTGCTCTTTCCGATTACCAATGTGATTCTTCAATGTGTAGTGAAATTGACAGAGATACAACGGTAAAATACTCAAAAGATAACATTTAAGGATAAAAACATAATGCGTAGGCTGCTGATGTACATGATCGCCTAGACCGCGGGTCATCACCCTCCATAAAATTGACTTGCTAGACAGGAGGGAAACGGAGGATCAAAAAGGAAAAAATATGACTGGAAAGATTGCGTAGCAAGGCTAAAGAGACGCAATTGGGGGGGATGGAGGAAAGTAAAAATTCACGTCCCCCAAATTGACACGAGGTACGGAATTGGACGTTTTGCGATACCAAGCCTTGATTTGAATTGAGCGGCAGAACGCGGATGGTAGGAAAATTACAAAAATTTAAAAAGTAAATTTTCTTAATATTAATGTTAGGAATATAAAAATTAGCTGGCCGGATGGCCTATTCTGAGCAGTGAACTAATATGATCTTAATTTTACAAACGGATAGATAATATTGAAGATAATGACAAAAGACAGTGTAGTTCACATCATCGCTAGACTATATTGAATCTAAAAAATGTCACAATTTGCACACAAAAACACGACCTTGGGAACAGGTGTTCAAAGTTACTTATTATGGAGGAGAGGGTTTTTGAGCGGTAGCTGTGTCTAAATATAACTTTTTACGACAAAATTTTAAGGGGAGAGAAAGGTTGCTTCAAAAATCAAGCACATTTTTTTTAGAAACACAAGTAGAGACGGACAGACTAACAGATAACCATCCATACTTGACTGAAGCATGACTGAAATGACTTTAGTGTAGAAATTTGAAATTTAAAGTACAACTAGGCAGTGATTGGCCACAGACAAGCATATCATTAGCGCTCAGAGCGCATTTGGGGTCATTCTTCAATAATTGTTCAGTGTTAGACACAGATTTTAAAGTGTGGTGTGTTCCCATATGAAAGACAGTGAATAAATTTAGGGACGCCATACTATAGCCAGCAGCTCAGCTGAGTTTTGCTAGCAATTCTGTGTTATGTATTCTTAATCTGGTAAGATTGAAATTATTTCTTTATATATTTTGAATATTGTTTCATGTTCGAGTGATTTGATACTGCCATATCATAATATAGCCTTACAAACCAGTAGGGATTTTGCTCTAGACCCCCCGCCCAAGTCAGGGTCTAGGGACCAACAAGGTACCTAAACTACAGCAAGGATTATGCACGATAGAGCAAGCGTTGAAACAGATTACCTATCTTCTTTTAGGGCCGACAACTAATAATTATTTTTCAGAATCTATAGTCTGGGAGGATCTATCGGATGTAAACCCACCATGGTAACTGTGCTGTTTGGTCAGAGAGATCTGACCTGTCTGTATGATGTGGTTGTTGTGTCAGTGTGGTGTCCAGACGTGGGTATAGAATAGATTTTGACACATAGCCCATACTTTGATTGCAGAGCTGTGAGTTTTCTATCGACAACAAAGCAGAGTCTATTCGGTGGGTGACTTTACTCGAGTGTATCTGTGCAGTTCTTGTGACAGAGACCACCATTATTGCCCGCCAGCACGGAGAGGTGGGACCGCAAGTTTTCAGCACCAGAGCTACAAAAAGATGAGTGAGCCTCTGGTCTGCTGGACATTCACCAACTATTGGTAGTGACTAATATCCCCCATAAAAATTCCCACCATTTTCTGGACAATGTGTAGTCAATATAGACAGGTGTGATGAGGCCACCCCAACAGCACAAACAGTAAATATCCTCCCAAAGAGATGACTATTCGAACATTTTAATAAAACTAACTATTCTAGTACTTAAATATGTACACTTTTGCATTTATTATGTAACATTCCATGCATAATTTTCATAAATTTTAAATCCTTCTTTTAAAACCAGTTCTGGTCAAAATAAAACTTGATCCAGAACAAATAAATGTAATATAATTATATCAAAAACTTTACACACGTGAGTTAGTTCAGTGTATTTTAACACTTGTTAATCTTATTAGTGTATTTAAATGTAACACTGGGTGTATTTTAATCTTATTAGTCTTCTTAGCCAATGTCATTAAGAAAAAAAAAAAGTGTGGGTGTAGTTAGCAAGAAAGGCCTTCATTCTCAAATACACATCAGGAGCCTTCACAGCTGGCCTCATACAATTTACATGTAGTAAGAACACCATCATACAATACCATCAACACCACTACACAATGTCATTCAATCGAATACATTAACTCCTGCAAACATTCACATGTAAGAACTTCCCTCTGTGTAGAGCACAACTGAACATTACAGGGTGACTGAAATCTCCCTCCCCATTTTTTATTTCCTTATTCCTATCGATTTCATTTACATGAAACCAACGTCAAAATAAAGAAAATTAACTGCTTTTGTATTTAAAAAAAAGAAAAGAACTGTCACATTAACATTACAGTTCAAAGTGAGATCCTGCCTGTTCAACAGATAGCTTCCATAGCTAGCAGCCATTTTTAATGTCTCTTGTAACGCCAGCCTATCGTCCATGTTAAATGTTATTTTATTTTATTTTTGGGAATTAAAAGACTAAATAATTAAATAAAACTTATTTATCAACTGGCAGCTACTGCTTCTTGTTTTGGCATTTTTTTTTTTTCATTGTATATCCAAGGGATATAATTGAGGATGTACACATTTAAAAATGGGAAGTTACTTATCAATCACCCTGTAGTACTAGGATTTCGTTCGTATGTCATCAAATGTCATATGTACTGCACCTAGATTATTGTTGTCTTGTCATGTGTATTCACACCAACAGAAGTACATTCCGCGTCTTTTGCCTGGTGAAGTAGATCTATGCTCATCAATTTCAAGCAATCAGACTGTTAATAAAAGTCACGAAGGTTACCAGGCAAGTCTCACATCACCATTTGAGTATCACAGTCTCATGGTACATGCGTTGTATGGATCGTTTAAAAATTAATGAGAATTATCAAACAGGACTGAGCCTAAGTGAGTATCTGCAAATCGTTATTTTGTAATCTTAACTTAAATATCCATACCGCGGTTAATTTGTTTACAAGCGAGCCTTAGATGAACGCTATATGTCTTATGCCTCGTGTAGTTCGGGGAAGAAGGGTCCTCTGATAAGAAAAAAGAGAATAGGAATACTACTCCCCTCGGGTACATCGTAGGAGGCGACTAATAAGAGGTTGCGTGTGGGGCTGGTGACTTCATCATATAAAACAATTTGCTACAGAAACTACAAGAGGTTATTGAATGCTGTGGCGCAGCCTTCATGAGATCAGCTGTAGTGGTGGCTCTCTACTTCACTGGGAAGAAAAGGGGATATGATAATGATATGTCTTACTATTTATTTATTTTTAAAATGTCATATTTTATTTAAGTCTTCTTAGTACTTTTACAACGGATCTTCATTTAAAAAAAATAAAGACACCTACACACAAACAAACATGTTTTTAATTATCAACTCCAGACGAGTGACACAACTTTTGTGAGTGATTCGTAAAGCCATGATGTGCCGCTCGCAAAAAGGAACAAGAAATTTCAATCCCATATACTCAGCTAGAACAGTATGTTCTCATATCTGCATTTTCTATATCTTGAGCTGTCTCTATTCGTAAATATCTAGATTGCCTCTGACTGCATATTTCTAGATCCATCTCGCATCTCTCTCTTCCCATGCTCTGTTGCCGTACATGCCATTTGATAGTTCTCTTCAGCAGGATATCTATTCAATCTGTCTTTCCCCTTATTACTTGGTAGTTCTGCATACATCTTCTAGCGTATAACAAGCATATGGTATAAAATAAAAACAGCGCTATATCGAAAAAGCGCTAAACGAACAGCGTAAGACCGGGGGATTGCTGTGTGTGTGATTTTCTTTTTGAATATCAACCCTACGGAATATCTCATTTGTTGGACACTTACAGCAAGTATAAAAAAATTTAGCTGCAGACCATAAAATATAATTAATTAACATTTGCTAGAGTTAAAGAGTTTTAAGGTCTTCAAAGCAGCAAGTCTTTGTCACCCTCTCCTCTGTCTTCATCCACTCTTTTCTTCATATTTCTGCAACACTCGACTGTCATACATAATAATGTTACCATACATTATCTACCTCGAGTTTTACACTGATATGGATGCGTGTCTATGCCTGGTATATACGATGGTTATGAATGAAAGGAGTGAATACCTAAACCATTTCAAACTCAAGTGGGCACGGACTCATTTGATAGATCTCAATGTGACATGCCACTTGAGAATAGATCAAAATCATAACATGGTAATACACTGAAAAAAAGTTTGATATACAAGTCTACAGTGTGGACAATTAAAAAATCTATGACTATCTGACAATATTTTCATCTTAACTTTCCTTTCTATTCAAACAGTGTTTAACAATATCGTTGTTGTAAGGATGCAGCGCTTAAAGAAGATTTTATGAACAAAATTTGAAGATGAAAGACAAAGGCACATGTTCTGTTACAACAAAAGTTGGATAACTGAAATGTTAAAGATTGTTAATTTTTATTCCGTATGACACAAAAACAGTTAACATATGTGTGTGATAAACTTATGTAACATATTTCTAGATTATTAGAGCGACAAATATACATTATTTTAGCAAGGTTCTTGCATCTTTTAATCGTAACCAGATGCAAGACAAAATAAGAATAATTGATAACAGATCACCGGAATTGGGTCTGAAAACACAGAGAAAAGACGCAGACGAAACTAAATGTGACAAACGATTATCATGCTGTGGGATCTACATCTCTATTATATGTGCACAGGCAACAATATAGACAAAGCTGGAGGAACAGATATCAAAATAAGAATACAAAAGGCAAGAACAGATTTCCCTGCATTAGGAAAGATGAGAAATCAAACGAAATCAAGTTTCTCTCACACACACACACTGGAAAAAGATGCGTGGAGAAAACGGCGGCTTTGGATTGGAGACACATTGAGAAAACCAGTTAATAGCATTATAAAGAAGTCCCTGTTTTGAAATTCCCAGGTAAGAGAGATAGAGGGAGACACAAGTTACTTTCGTCACCGATGCACTGTTAGTAATTGCAACGTTGAAAAGCCAAAATAATGCAGACCTAGATGACCTAAAGGTAGTGCACCACAAACTATGTCAGCGATTCAATGGATCCCATCTCACTATAACATCCCCGGCAATCAAGAGGCTGACAGACTGACAAAGGAAGGTGGAAAGCTACCAGAGCCTAATGCAAGAATAACTTTCGAAGAGGTAAAGAATTTTATCAGAATCAGATCCATAAACAAACGGGATGCAGATCATCCAAGTCACACACAAAATGATGCATACTATCAACTCAACCGAAGAGAACAAGTAGTAATCTTCAGACTCCGCACGGACCACAACAGATCGGATACCATCTATTCAACAAGCTAAAGATGGGAACTACCAATGAGTGTAACTGTGGCACTGATAAAATGACTGTTGAACATTTCAGGGTTCATAGCAAATTTCTTCAAGCATTTTCCAGGCTTTTTCCAGGTCCAGCACATGATTTTCAAGGATGGGAAACTCTAATATTTTCCTCATCTAATTTTCTCAGATATAATTATCACTTTGCTGATCAGCAATCCGGAGCATTACCGTCTCCCATTACCAAGGGTGTTTGCAGATTTCTTTAAAAAGAACTTTTTTTTTTTTTTTAAATTCATAAAAGATTTAAAAACAGACATCTTTTCCAAGTTTTTAGTGAATTTGTTCAACATCAGCGCAATACAATGTTAGTAACATGGATGGTAATGAATAAAATAAGCTTGATTGACGTATTGATTTAATGATTAACCACGTATATCAACATAAAAGGCTAATAAAATTGTGAATAAAATGCAACCAAAAAAAAAAACTATTTTTCGTGTTTGTCTTTTTTAGATGTTTTCTGCGTCTGTGGCATCTGACAATGAGCGTTTGTAAATGTTTGAGTAGTTCAGTACCTGTAGTTGGAGTCTGAGCTGCTTTTTTCATTAACTGGGGTTGAAGTTGTAGCTCTCTGCAAGAGTCTATGTCTGGATCGTTGTTAATCCTTGACTGTGTGGTATAACTTGAAGCAGGGTATCAGGCATAGAGGTACATTGCAATCTGGGCAGTACATGCAAGTCTGGCTTCTGTTCCCTGCAGCCTTACACACTTTACAGTCTGGTTTGTACCTTGCCCTTTCATATTTATCAATGAAGTGGTGCTCAGTAAGTTGTGTTGTTGTGACCTGTGGTTTTGAAGGTGTCACATTGCGTCGAAGAATAGCAGGTTCAATAAGAGTCATACTGACATCCTGATCTTTGCTTTGATCTTTTTTTGTAGAGTTGGCAGTGTTTAGGTTATGTGCCCATTGACCAGGGCAGTTTCAACTAAGAAATAATATAAAAATAGGATCTGTGTGGCTAGGGGTAGCTTGCACCTAGTTGGCTGAAGTTTCCACACCTCCCATACTTTTGCTGTATTTTTCTGCAAGCACTGGCTTCTGAATTGTTCTGCCCTAAAGAATTTGTCTTTCTAACTGTCTTGTTTATATTATCATTGGAGTGAACAGTGGATATAAGGTTAAATCTATTTGTATCATGCCAGGTGACTGTTGGCATGCCTTATCTTCTGTCGCACAAAACACAGGATGATTTGTCTTTTTCAATTTGAGTTGTTTTTTCTTCAGTGCTACAGGAAAATGCTTCCTATTTTCCACTACTGTTCCAAATGCACCAATCTGAATTTCAGGTCTTGAAATAAAGCTGAAGGCTGAATCAAAACTACCACAGAAGAGAATATGTCCCTTGTTGCGTATGAAATTTGAATTAAAACTATGGTGACTTTTCACTGAAAAAAAAAGAGTCCAAATAATCTCAGCTCTCAAGAGTTTTTTCCTTGGTCACAAATGATGTCACATCTGTAGGTCTCCTAGTATTCTTCTTCTTCGATCCTTAACCACCGACCGTCAAAGCAGTCAGTGGCCATCACGCCTAGTGGCGTCTTGTAGGGCAACAACAAATTGATTCCACTTTGCACGGTCGGTGGCCATCCTTCGTACAGTACCCCAACTCTGGTTCATTCTTTGCATCTCAGCCTCCACAGTCCTCCGCCAAGTTGTTTTTGGTCGGCCTCTCTTTCGCTTTCCTTCAGGGGTCCAAAGCATAGCTGTTCTTGTGATGGCATCGGGGTCTCTTCTGAGGACATGACCAACCCAGCTCCAGCGTCTGCCAGCTATGATGGTGTGCATGTGGGTCTGATAACAGGGTAGGCTATAGGATATGGAATCGCCATCAATTTCTATTCCTGACCATCTTAAACTGTGTCAAATATATTCCCGTATGCAGAGGTAAACCAAGAAATTTCGTTCAAACGCTTGCTTATAGGCAAATTTTGGCCATGGTTAAAAATTAAACTGTAAATAGGCCTACATTGTAAATACAGACGCAAGTACAGTAGGTCTATCTATAAACTGGACTTATTTAAATAGGTTTTATAAATGAGATAAATGAATTTATTACTTACGACGAGTGCTAAAAATAAATCTGCGTTTACGTCGTTGACGCAATGCGCCGAAAACTTCTGGAAATGGATTTAATGCGCAAAGCGAAGTAAAAATTGTACGGTAATTTTGCGCAAAGGGAAGTAAAAATTGTACGGTAACTTTACAATTTTTACTTCCCTTTGCGCACTTCCATTTTTAGAAGTTTTCGGCGGTTTCGTTTTCGGCGATTTGTGTTAATGGCGTAAATGCAGTTTTATTTTTAGACTCGTCGCGTCTGTTGTTGCGAAAAATACCATCAATAACCAAAAAATGGACACAAAGTAACGAACTTTCGATTTCGTATTATTTTTCAAGGTCGGATGCGGAAAATTCAAGGCTTTTAGCCATTTTTCCAGGCTTTTCAAGGCCTGGAATTTTTTTTGTCGTTTTCCAGGTTTTTCAAGGTTTTTCCAGGTCGCTACGAACCCTGACATCTGCTTCAAAGATGCCCAACATATGAGGAACAGAGAAAGCACATATGGCCGTGGAAAAGCTCTACGTGGATGCAAACAGCCTCAAACTGACTACTGATTTCTTTGAAAACATTCAAGTAGACGTCCTAGAGTGTACGAATAAGAAGACATAGCCACAAAGAAGATAAGGAAAGGCCTTTAACGGACAGCACTAGACAGGAAGTCTTGGCGTGTATTTGTAACTGGCCATGCTCTACAGGGAGCCGAAAGTTAATGAATGAATTAGCAAGTGGAGTAACTCAGGAATCAGAAACTAATATTGTATCTGTCGTGCTCGGTGATGGGTCCTTGCGGAACGCTGCGATAGATTTAATGGGCGTCTTTCGTGGAAGCTCCACGTTGTGCAAATGTCTCATGTGAATGCGCAGCTTATCTGTTCTGTAGAACTCTTTCTTACACATTGTACATTTTAACTGGCGCATCCGGTTACACTGCCAAAGATGACGCTGCAGACATCTTCGGTATGAGTATGCCTTACCACACGTCTCACACTCGAACATACCACTGGCGTTGGGTTGCTGGGCATCGTAGTTGCCACTTGTCCAAGTATAATCGGAAGATGGAGATTCATGGTCCGAGATATGCTCGTTCTTCGTATCATCATCTGTGCCAGGTTCTTCCTTGTGTGAATTATTTTCCTGGGAGGAAAACTGGTTATACGCTTGCACTTTTTGGCGCGATCCTGCCTGGTTGGGTGCCTTTGCAGATAAAACAGATCTTTTGGCCTTGTGGAGTGTATCATCAGATTCGCTCTTGATTGTCGACTGAAACAGATCTGTGTAGAGTAGAATAAAGGGTCAATTAAGAGGAGACAAGACAAACTATTTAGGAAGCACGGACAAACGCTCCTTCACAAATGTATAACACAAGAATATAATATAATGTAAAATGCTGGGGCCGTAAGGCTAGTTAAAATTTGGAGAGGGCGTGTTTCAACAGAATCGTATCGATCAACAAAGTCTTTCACAGCGTTGTAACAAAAAAATTATGAAAATGACTGAGTGCAATTACGAAATAAAGAATTAACAAAGGGGGAGAAAGAGAGAGCAAAGAATAGCATAAATTCGCTTCATATTCACTTACAATCAAACAACAGAACAGTATGTACCAGGAAGTGAATTTCTGCAACATAGATAAATCATGTTTTTCTTTTCAAATATGGCTATTGTTTTCCCTCTTGGAGGTCCTGCCTGGTTAATATATTTGTATCTGTGTTCTAATGATACAGTAAATGTGCTCGTTATACAAGAATTTGTATTCAATGGTACCTTTCGTAAACCTAATGACAACGTCTGCTTACTGCACTAAGTTGTGGTTACTTTACTAATGATGTGTTATATCTTTCCTTGGTAGGTTGTCTACTTTAACTGCTGCGTTAATATTTGCGATATATCTCCGATATGCTGTCTTCCTCACACTGACATTTTTACTAAAGATATATTTTGCTTTCAGGTAAATCGAGATTTTCTGGTGTTGGGATAAGAAAACACTTATGACCGACTTTTATTAAAAGTTTTCCAAATCAACCAATAGAATGACAATGTTTTGTGAATGAAACACCAAAGTTTCGCTATATTTTTTTATTTTTTATTCTCGATCGTTAAAAAAGTTTTTCTCTCAGTCGAGATATGCATAATAATAATGAAAATGTATTAGAAAAATACAAAAATGAAGATGTTAAATGGGTTATTGATTAATCCATCACTAATAAAAATGTGCTTTAAAAAGTAATGGAAAAATATGTTCTTTTAAAATATAGGAAAAACCAGTTACGCGAACTGGGAATGTATTTAAATGACTTCATGCTAAAGATATGTATCAAAAAGAAGAGTTTCGCTGCAATTGTAAGTTTTTTCTTTAAATAATCATCGAAATTTATTCGTAATTTAAACAAACAAAAGGAATAGTAAAAAGAAAGAAAAAATGTATATCTTTAAGAAGATTTTAAAATAATTAAATTCATACGGTTGTAACCAACTAAAATGAAAACGACAAAGGTTTTTTTTCTTCAGTGGTTACCATAATACTGCTTCATTTTGTTGATGACGCCTTCAAGTCTTGGTTTTATGTTGATGGATGAAGTGCAACGCAAGTCATAGTCAGGATCCACAGGATTCCTAGATTTATTTTTGACTGCAAAAAGAGCCGAAAATCCTTGTTCACCAAGGTACATTGGTGACAACGGGAGAAGAACATTTTCAGCCATTCGAGCCTGAATCCAAGAACTGAATCCAAATCTGTGCATACGGAAGGCTTTCAGAAAGTTCTTTCTGCACTTCATTTCCCTGGAGGTTTAGAAATTATTTTTGAAATCCTCATTTATCTTATCCAACAACATTCAAAGTGAACGGTTAACAATAATCCTCCTCTCGCGATACCCACCAGCCACCCTTCTAGGCCCTGAGTTGGGAACCACTGATGAACATCATCGTTTCACTCCGGCTGAGTATGACAGAGAGAACGAGACAGATTCTTTACAATGCAGACTCTGTAAGCACATTCCCAGTTTTTGGTAACAGCCACCATGTAGTAACGGGGCGCTGGCGCAAAGAAAGTAGTCTTGTGCATAATAGTCGGAAGATGTGACGACAAGTCACAAATCATTTTCACCGTTTTACATTTAGAACATCAAGAAGAACCACAATAAGCAAACAACAAGTCATTTTCACAGTTTTTCATTTAGAACATCAAGAAGAACAGCGACAAGCACACAAATCATTCTCACAGTTTGTCGCGAAGTTCTTCGCCCAACCTCTTCTCTCTCTCTCTCTTTCTCCCATGTTTTCGAATGCCAAATAGGTCAATGACCCAAGATCGGGGGTTTCCAGCTACTTGACGCTTCAGTATTTTAACCGAGAGGCCAATGACCCAGATAGCCGGGGATTTCCAGTTGACCGGATGGGAACGCCCAGTGACCCAGAATATCAAGGATTTCCCATGTACAGCGACTCATAGGACATTCACCCGTGACCCGTAGGCTGGGGGTTTCCCTAGCCTGGATGAGTTCAGTGACCGCTGTTAAACGTATAAAATAAAGACTATATCGGTTATGTTTTTACTCACATCTGCAAAAGCCCCGAACAGACAAGCCAGTTGCAGGAAACTTCTAGCGTGTAATCTGTCAGACTACCAGGCAAAAGAATTGCTTATATATTTGCCGTCTTTGGCAAGCCAAACTCAATATTGGAACAAAGCGGCTCCCTGGTGGTGACGAACGCAGGTGAACTCGCAGTCGCGTAGTGAAACCTTGCAGTACACAGCTACGAACTATTCCAGCAACTTGGCCAGGGGGAGAAAACTTGCAGTGATATTGTGCAGTCATAACAGCAGCAGCAACTTTCATGATAAGTGCTTTTTAAGAAAGGACCAACATTAAAAGATCTTGTGTCATACCAGTCAGTGATTAGAATTAGGACATAAACCTCAGCCATCGTGAAGGGTACCCTAATAATAAACATAACTTTTGTGTAGGCTATTTTTATCTCCCTTTACTCAGTAATATATACATATAACAATATATACCTATTTTTTTTTCCTTCCTTGTGTTTTTCTGTAACCAATATAGCTTGAGCTAATATATATTCATTGAAAAGAATTTCACTGTTGTTTCTTTCTTTTCACTAAATGTTCTGTATTGCTTGGTAGTTAACTGTTTTTTGTTAATCATTATCTTAATTACCAGCTGGGGGTCTCATGAGCCATATCAGTACCTCAGGAGAAGTGTGGCTGAAGACCTAACCTACTCCCAGGATCCTTGATGGGATTTGCTTCTTAACTTAATTGAGAAGAGTTTAAATTTCAGTCTCCTGAAACATTTCTTCCTACAAGTGTCGGACTATCACCTACAGCGAGCCAAAAGACACTGTGGAAGAGATTGGTACTCTCTTTTATTTCTTCTATCTATCCTCTCTTCTACCCTGTCGCCACACAGTTTTACATTTAGAACCTCAAGAAGAACCACAACAAACCTTTTTCACAGTTTTACATTTAGAACATCAAGAAGAACCACTACAAGCACACAACAAACCATTCTCACAGTTTTACATTTAGAACCTCAAGAAGAACCACAACAAGCAAACAACAAGTCATTTTCACAGTTAGAACATCAAGAAGAACCACGACAAGCACAAAACAAATCATTCTCAGTTTTACATTTAGAACACCAAGAAGAATCACGACAAGAACACAAATCATTTTCACAGTTTTACGTTTTGAACATCAAGAAGAACCATGACAAGCACACAACAAACCATTCTCACAGTTTTACATTGTCAATAATGACGGAAGTAAATAAAAAAAACTGTAATTTATTTTTTGATTCAATATAAAAGTAATTTGATGAAAAATTTTTTGTGTGAAAGTGCGTTGATTTGTTTCAAAATGTTTGTTCCCTGATAAAAAGTGTTTTTAACAAAAACTTTCATGTTTTCATGATTTGTTCCTCGGGTGAGGGTGACATAGAGCTGGCCATGTCCGAAAACAGATTCAGGAAGGAAAACTCCTACGTGATCAAAAGATTGTCCTTGCGCCTTATCGATCGTCATTGCAAATGCTAAAATCACTGGGAATTGACGACGTCGCATCCTAAATGGCAAATTGAGCTTGCTCGGTTCTAAGTCAATGCGAGGAATTAAGACTCGTTTTCCCTTATTACGGACAGTGATAATTTCTGCATCAATGGAATTCCGATGCAAGACTTTTATGACCAAACGCAGGCCATTCAATAGTCTGTTTTTTTTGCGTTCAGATTTCGCAATAGCATGATACATGCAGCAACCTTTAATTTCAGCAAATGCGGTGGCATTCCTGATGGACACTGCTCGTTAAGAAACTCGGTTGGGAAATCAACTGCGTCATTGGGATCATCGGAAATAATGGTATCTAATAGATAATCTATGCTCCAATAAACCGTTTCATTTACAGCGAGTAGCTCCAACAATAAGTCTGCAATATTTTAAATTAAAATTTTGCCCTGAAGAAACAATCAAAAACTTACATTTTAAGGTTATTTTCAACAAAATGATGAGTTAAATCCGTTTCCAGAATGAAACTGGGTTCTACAATTGTAGTAAAGTGAATCCGTATGACAACACGCTCAAATTCCCCGCTTAAAACGTAATAGCTATCGTAATTTTAAATCTATAAATAACTACAGTATTTGAAATTTGTCTGAGGGTCCCGTCAAATTTACCGACAACATTTAACTAAGAGTATTTGAATTTTTCTAAGAAAACAAGTTAAAAGTTACCACCCCCCTCTCTCACACACCCATCCCAATATTTATCGAAGGACGTAGTAAAATCTAAGAACCAATCAAATCGTTACCTCTTTTTTGTAATGACAAAATTTTTTTTTTTGAAGTGGAAATAATGCCTAGTTTGAGTTTTTGACCGAACTTAGATAATTTATTTCTCAACAACTAAAGATAATTAAAATAAAAGGGATATCTCAAATTATAGCGCTGATATTGCTTAACATATACACATAGAGATTCCCTCATAGAAAAATTATCTTAACTTAGAAAATTTAATTTAGTAATATTTTCACATCAGGTTAAGATCAAATTTAATTACAAAAAAATTAACCCCATTTGAATGCAAAGGAATAAATAAAGGAAAGCTATATAGAACGATAGAAAATAATTGGCCGTTTAATTATCACTTTTGATAATTAAAATCGGTTTACAAATAAATATGATATAAAATAAACAAATTCGGTCAGATTAGACAAACACGCTTAATACTGCTCAAATTCTATAGCCTAGGAAATAGTTAATTTTTTTTTGACTCGTCATCTGATTGGTTGGTTGTAGTGGGATAAAAATTAACAACTTCGGGTAAAGTGCGCCATTGATGAAAAAGCTTCCATACCAAGCTGACATTAGTGAAAGAGACAGCGGGACAAGCCTTTGCCTTCTGCACTGCAAGCGTAGTGCTATAGCCCTTTAATGTCGGGTCGCTTGTGTGTGTGAATTATTCTTTACTTGAGGGTAAGACAGATAATTTTGTTTGCATATTTTATTAAACCTGTAAGTAACAGGCTATTGTGTACCATATTTATTCGATACTGCCAAAAGGGATGTGTATGTCACGACGACCTAAGTAGGAATGTGCCTATAGCAGGCTTATTCGGAGTGATATTGTGAAAAATGTTTGCCAGTTGGCTTTACAAATTTGCGACTGTAAGTGCAGTATTAATAAATTGATAGTCTTTTGGAATGACACACTGTTCAAATAACATGTGAAAGCATATAGGGAATGTTCGAATGAAGTAATCAACAGGCCTTTCACAGCTAAGTCCTTTATACAGGCACTGATACCTCATCCTAACACAAAATTTCACTAATAAAAGTATATCACCTGGGAGTGATGAAAATAACAGACCTTACAGTAAAGAATTAGTGATAATATCAAGAACTGTGGGTATACTCATTCCAGTGACTTTTGTTGTACAAACATGGACAGAGTTTCCAAAAATATTTATTTTAGCATGTAACCTTTTCTTGATTTTGAGAATTCCTGCCCCAACAAGATTGAGGTACAGGAACATTAAATTATAAATAGATTTATTTTCAAACAGTCTTGCTTAATTCTATTAAAGTTAAAGTTCTGTTTTGAAATTCTTAACTGTTAAAATATATTACCCTAGACACTTTGCCAAATAACAACACACAGTTAACTTACTCTTGGTGAGATCCCAAGAGGTAGCAGATAGGGACCCAGAGAACTTCATCATCATCATTTCTTACTCTGGGAACTTACATAGCTGGACCTCACCTTGATTGTCTATACACCCTTGCTCTTTTCAGAGAAGGGGGTATTTCTTATAAGACCAGTCTCTTATCTGGCACTATCCTGGTATCTTCTGATACATCTATTTGTCCAGGATATCCTATAATTAATAACATCTAAACCTCTTATCACAACAATCAAAAACTTACATTTTATTCATATATCACTGTCACTCACTTTGTGTTGCACAATTCACCGACTTTTCTTCGTTGAGTGTTACTATTTTCGGGAGAGTACATATAAGGGAAACAATACAATTAATGTCTAGCTTTCAACCACAGTTGCATCCCTTAGATGTGACCGACGTACAAACGGCGAGAATTATGGAGTTTGATGATTGATTCTGTTCCAAGCTGATAATGAATCCTATGTCTCTTAATATAGATTAGTTCATTTTTAATGTATATAAGTCATCAACGACCATTATCGATGGAATCTTTCCAGTAGCTAAGGCAGTACCATAGCAGATACTGCCATAGGCGAATGAAGTGTTAGATACTTCGCTATACTAGGTGTCAGCTGTACTAGTGGGATGACCAGTTCCCTTCTTCACCATCTTTGCCTTTTTCAGCTCAACAACAGAGTGAGATACTCATTTACAACTGGGTAGACTGGAGCGTGGCGCAACTAGGTTCCAAACCCTAGTAACTTTGCCTCGAGAAGCAAACGGTTAAACCACTCTGCCACTCAGCGCTTCCAGTACGGCCAGCAATTTATGACTGTGACGACTGATCTGAGGGTTTAATGTGAATGTGGTTCTGACAGATACACAAACACACTGGTTCATTCCAAACAGCATTAACTGCTGTAACTTAAAACGGACGAAAATAAAGAAATATACGCACACACAAAAATAAACTTTTAATACCGATTTGTAAGCGATAAATAACATATTATTTCATATTACGGAGAAAAATTTAACACACACTCACCGTACACACAACTCGTATAATGATATAAACACTTCATAACTCTGTTTTTAAATACAATATGTTTAATTCATTAACAATGCACTGGTCCATTAAGAAAATACATTTTCTGAACAAAAGACAATGACAAATTAGACATTACAACTCACTTAAATAAAGTCCATAAATATTCTGTATGTAAAAGTCATTTATGTCAATATACACTATACTACTTCTGAAGAGCACTACTTATTAGTTTACATGCTGACAGCGGAAAAACACTGCTTGTAAGACAAAGAATCTTATATATATAAAAATGAAACAAATTTTTAAAGGATTTAATAACAACTGAGTATTGGTCACAATGCATCAAGAATGTAAAAGCGACCCCATAATGAACTACAAAAATAAATCTGCTTACAACACGTTAAACATGTAGTAAATACTCCCATCTAACAAGTATTTCAAGTATGTAGGGGTGGAGAGGTCGGCGTCTGTGGCCTAATGGATATGAACCCAGTTTCATAATCCAGATATACCAGGTTCGAAACCTGCTGCAGGCGGTTTGGTAGCAGATCGCTTTGTGTGGATTTTTAACAATGGTATAAGCGCCGTACCGTTCAGAAAGCAATGGCAAACTAATGAATGAAAAAATTGCCTAGAAAAATCACAAACAGCCAATAAAAGCTGGGGTTGATTGCCACGTCCTGTAAAGGATAAGCAACTAACTTAGCGGTGGAGAGAGAGCGAGAGAGAGAGAGAGAGAGAGAGAGAGAGACCAACCAACCGCATAAAAGTAGAAGGAAGAGCAAATATTAACTTTAAAAAAAAAGGAAATCAAAAGGAAAATAAAATTCCACATCAAGAATTCAAAATGGCTCTCTCTCTCTCTCGTGTTAATGCGTAGTCCGTTTCAAAACTAAGTTCATTTATTTGTAGTATCGCCAATGACATATCGGATATAGCGGCTACATTTTGACATTAGTAAGCACCAGTAAATGTGCAAATCACAGGTTGGTTGTCACACTTTTTTTTCTCTTCTGTGTGAAATACGTTTCTGAACTTTACCAACTATTTAAAAACAAAACAATAAAAACACACACACACACAAACCGCGAATAGATGTAGAAAATAATATCCGTAAATTGTGCACTTTCGGTATTCAAAGTCTCGTCACCCCCCTCCCCCCCCCCCCCCCCCCCCCAATATTTTAATTCTGCACTTGAACATGATATCTAACTAAGGATTTCGTTCATCTATTTGTGCTTACTAAATTACATCCAGGAAGGCTATGTCAATATTACAAATATTTGCCCAGTTTTGAAATACACGCATTAAAAAAAGGCATTCTGAGCTCATTAAATTTAAAAATTTATGTTTTGACTCATAATTTCAGCCTTTTATATGTAAGGTGTTATATCTTGCGTGCCCACAACCAGGAATCACGTAAACTCCAAAATGAATTTTTTTTCAAGTCAAGGAGCGAGATTTACTGTCGCCATTTATTTATTCCTTTCACTTCAGCGCCTCCTGAAGCACAGGCCTTCAACAAGTTCGCGTTAAGTCATCCTTTCCTGTGTCATCCAATCACTCTCTTTCCATATCTTTATTATATGTTTTAAGTCCGCCTCCAACTCCCTTATCTGTATGTTTTGCATATCCCTGGAATTACAAAAGGATTCTTATAATGCTCTCAGCTATTTGTATCAATGTGTGTCTGATGCTAGTGAGATTTTTCTTCATATCTTGTTATTCTGCGCCAGAACCCATGGAAGTCTGTAACGTTCAGGTTGTTTGTTTTGTTGTTCTCCATGTTCCACAGCCACGCAATAGGACAGTCTTGACATCTGAGTTGAAGATAGCTATTTTTGGTATTGATTTGATTTTTTGTCACAAAGCAATGAAAGTTAAACTTTAGACCCAGAATCAGTGCCAAACGAGAAATTTGTGTACATCATCGAATTTTCTTTCCTCTCAATGCGCTGTTTTGTAGTCCCAAATAGAGGTAGGAAGGTTAGTTAATTGTTCGTTAACTTGTGTGTGTGTGCGGGAGGAGAAAAAAATTGGGGGAGACCTTTCACTTCATTTCCTGTTATGTTACTCATACGCAAATAACGATGGATTTTAAAGCGAATTTTTTTTTAAAAATGTTATATATTAGGTCGATGAGCCATAACTTTTTTTTTTCTAAGTTACTTTGAACAGCAGGCAAAATGCATAGCTCTGAAGTCATCATATACTACTGATAGAGGCGTCGCCATGAGACTTCTCGTGGTCGTAATGCTATCCGTATTATAGTATGTTCAGATCCAGGAAGTCAAAGATCTAAATCGCTCATGGCTAAGGTGACCATATTTTCAAAACCCTAATCCGGGACAAAATAGTAGATTTGACCTATTTCAATGCAAAAAATCGGGACAAAAGGGTAAAGAAAAGGTCAAAAGTCGGGACATGTCCCGGAAAAATCAAGTTGATGTCAATTTAAAATAATATACATTTTATATATACATTTGAATAACATACAGTTTACTGTATAAGTTTAACTACTTAAACTAATAAGAGAGAAAAACATCAATAATCCTTACTTAAGGTGAAGCTGAGTTACTGTACTTTTCAGATGAGTGGATTTTTATCAATAGGTCCTTCTTTGCAAGCAGCATCTTAAAAAACTCGACACATGTTTCCTCACAGTTCACTTTGGTTGTCAACATAGCTTTCAAAGTTTCAACACCTAGCTGTGTTTTATCACTTGCCCATAAGCTAGTTCATCAAAGAAAACACTCTTTCTGTGGCAGCATTTGTTCCAGGTAGACAGAAAAAAAACTCTGCCAACTTCAAAATATTTGAAAATGTCACATTATTGTTTTTGAAGTGGGAAACCATTTCAATCCAACGTTGTGGTGGCAATGTTTTTTGGCACTCTATTCACTAATTGTCTGAGAAGTAACAAACTGCTTCATATAGACATATTCGTCATAAATTTCAGTTTCTGTAAAGTGGGCTGAAGGTAATGTTTGAATCACTAGTGATGATGATATCTCAATATCTGCCCAAATTGGTATTCTGTTCAGCGTTACCCAGCTGTAGGATTCTAGGTCTTGAAAATTTTTTGCAGCCCATTTATTCAAATAATTGAAAGCTGTTTCATAGAACGAAGAAACGCTAGCATGAAACTTTTTCACATCCTTCTTTGGAAGTCCTTCCATTTCCAGCTTTTCAAGGATTAGCTTAACTCTTGATGGCAAGAAACAGTCTTCCAGTTTGGACTTCAAAATAGTTTTCAACCTGTTGATGCTGTCAATGACTTCAAACACAGTGACCGTCTGTCCCTCTATTGTTTGCACTGCTTCGTGGAATGGAGAAGCCTGACTGTGAACAAAAACAAGCCGTGCCTCAGATAGAGGATTTTCAAAGAATGTCTGTATAAAATCTGGGCATCTGTCTTGAGAATGAAAATATGATTTTAGAGGCAGGAACATCTGAAGAACCCTTTCAACAGCAGGCAGCAGAGCAAGCCACCTAGTCTGAGCATAACCTAAGATCATCTGGAAGTGTTTCCACAAACTGGCAAAACTTTTTGAGTCTTTCAACTCGTACTGTGTATGATTTGAAGAGTAGATAAATTTTAGCAATAATCAGCTCGACATCAACAGGCAGTACATCTGCAGCTGTTCGAACAGTGTTGTGGAAAATATGACCTGCACACCCAACTCCTATAAGACCATGTCCAAGGTTTTCTTGCAGTTTTTTGAAAACATTGTTCTGTCCTTTCCTTTCAGCACCTCCAAAATTGGAATTTGTGTTGTCTGCGCATAATCCAACTACTTTCCTGTCTAAACCATTTTCAGTTATGCAGTCATTAAGAAAACTGTTTACAATATCAGATGTTTCACCTGGCAATGACTAACTCTAATATTTTAATTTTCACTCCATTACTGTGATCAAAGTACAAGTGACAAGCAAAGGAAAAATCTTGAATTCTTTGTGGTTGGATGCATCTGTCAGTACAGAAATAAATGTAGACTTTTCTAGGTCACACCTTAACTCATTTAGAATATGGGGTGCCAAGACATTTCGAATAATGGCTTCTGTTTTCGTACGTGCACATGCAAATTTTGGGTCTAAAGTAACCTGAAGTAATTTTGATGTGCAATCCATAGACCTGAAAGTATGATTGTGTAGCACTGTATGGTATGCAAAGGCGCCTTCTATAGCAGCTAATTGCTCTTCTTGGTCACCAATTTTATCAGCTCTGAAGAAAGTGGTTAACGACGAGCTTGATACAGCTGTAACGACGGCTCTCTTATGTTTCTCACTGCTTATGTAGTTCTTAATATCACCACGTCCACTATGGCTTATCGAAAACCTGGAGGAACATATATTGCATCGTACATTGAAGTTTGGTGTACTCTTTTTAATAAACGGATATTCCTTTTGTAAATCTTCACTGAAACTGCATTTACGCTTTGGTACCATTTTCTTACAACAATAACAAAATATGCACAAATAGTTCACCGTTTAAATTAAATAAACGTATACCGTACGCAAAATCTTGGTACTTTACCACTACCTAAAATTTCAAATAACTGCAAATATCACATTGGAACTACAAAACTAATTCGCGGTCCTGACAACCTCTTGTGCTGTTTCGGCGCCAGTTCACTAATAATTAACAATTCCCTCAAGTCAGCCAAGGAATAATAATTTTCTTTTTTAATCTGAGATTTATGCCAAATTGGCGTCCCGGATTGCATCGAAAAAAAGTCGGGACAAATTATCAAAAATGGTCGAAAACCGGGACTGTCCCGGAAAAACAGGGACGTCTGGTCACCTTACTCATGGCGCAACCAACAGTAGTCATGTATTGCTCATGAGCAAAGGCAAGATGGCTGAGGACTAGCGTCATCTCCTCACATTTTGTTGCTACATATTTGTCTGAGATGGAGAGTGCTGACATATAAATCTGTTATTGTGCTAGTTATGTTGCGTATCTGTAATACTTACTACATGTATTATGTTGTGACAGAGGGAGTACTGACATTTAAATAATGTATGTAATATTGGGCATTTTACTGTCGGATATCTGAAATGTGTATTGAAGATAACAGAGCGCACCGACATACGAATGTGTGCTAATTATGATAGCATTATTTTGTTGCGGGTACACTCCTTTGTAACACTGTGCCTGACTATATTTTCATTACAAACTGCTTTGAGCCTGCATTTTGTCACTATAATGCCGGTAAGCCTGCATGCATCTGTTGTCATTTCCTGTAGCCGGAGGCAGACTACACTGATCTCTCAAACGTGCAATCTTAGAACACTACCACACTGAAGTATGACTAATCAAATAATACAATTTTATCATTAGTTCTGTTCAGTATTGCTGTTGTTTGGAAGTGTGCAATACAGTGTAGATGACAGTGGTTATAGTTATGATAATAATGCATGCTAGCTGCATATGCAAAAATGTGCTGTAACAGTATGCAACAAAGAAAGGAGTAAAACACTCCGACCTTGTCTAACTGGGGCCCAAAAAGGGAACATAGAAATAGTTACACTTTACCTGCCAGGGGCAGCTGGGGCTAGTTACTCCATCCTGTAGAAACTGTATGTACCCCCCCACCCCCCAAATAAAAATCAACAAGAACAAGTCATTCAAAGAAAGTAATTTAGGTAATTCAACTCAGTCATCCAAGATGGAAGAAGGTTCTTGATTGAGGAGGTTTATGGCAAAACTCAGAGAAAGCTGAAAAGAGTCGGGGCTGCTCACACACCTGTTTTCTTCTAGGAAAATCTACAGACTGAGCACTTGCACTGTTCAAACACTACATTAACATGGGAAAACTGCACTGGTGGCAGCAGAAATGGGAAACTATACGATTTGGGCCTGTGCAAAACGGTATGGAATGACCAGTTGAAGAAAGCTGACATCAAGGTAAAGGTTGGTTCTAATGCTATCAAAAGAAATGCATGAAGCACTCAGCACTCATAGAATGGAAAGTAATGGGACGCAAACTAATATTAGCAACATTCAAAATTGTCAAAAGTAAATTACAGATGAACATCATCAATGTTATGCACCAATTAATGACAAAGAAAATTTAATACACTTTACAATACCATTGATAAAAAGAGGAGAATAGACATTTCAAAGCTTGATGGGTGACCAAAATGCGGAGACAGGAACAGATAAAAGCGGCTTTGAAGAGACAGGGGAAAACACTGAGTTGGGGAGAGTTAGCAAAAATGTATTCATAAACTTCTGAGCTTCAAATAAACTTGAATTGGGAGACAGCTTGTAACCACATATTGCTAGTTTCATTACATTTAGGTTCTGCATTTAGCATGGTGACGATATCTGCAATAATGGTAATATTTAATGTTGCGATTCCAAACACTGTCACTAACAACGAATGAACAAATGCACAATCAGAAACAACAAATTTAAGAAATACCAGGGTTACGTGGAATTTAATGACAGAAATGAGAAATCCATGCAAACATTCAAAATGCAAAGCACAACTTTTAATATATGTCCATAAATATCAACACTTCTAGAACAGCATGATACATAACACAGGAAAACAAAGAAACATTAGAAAAGGTACAGACCAGATCTGTGATTACACAGAATCAGACATCATATGGTAAGAATTCTGAGTCTTTTCAAATTTTACCTGAAAAACAACAAATACGCACTGCTGGCTGAATGAACCATCTTTATACTGTTTCACTTAAAACCACAGCTATAATAAGGGAGTTGTAGCCACCCAGGATAAGTAAAGGATGCAGGTGCTATGGAATAGTTCTTATAGAAATAAAAAATTACAACCGTATCTACTTTCAACATATCTAACTCTAGTTTGTGTTTCATTAAATTATCATAAAAGTTGCACACTGTATAAAACCAGACTGTCTATCTTATTGTAAAAAATTCATGCTGGTTTAGAACCCTTATTTAAATCAGAAACTTGCTATATTAAATGCAACATATACATTCCTTGTAACTAGAGTTTCTACCAATGTCTCAGTCTAGCTTATGATTAATCAAAATATGTAGAACATTAGATGCAGTCTGTATAGACACACTGTCTTACTTCTAAAATTTGTTATCTTCAGCTCAGTACCCTCCAATTAAACCTGTAACTTCCAATGTTGATTGCAGTAAATCTACGTTTCACATCTTTAACTTTCATAATCTTGTCCTCCAGTTTTTGTTTGATGAAATTTGCAAAAATAAAACACATACATTGTTTAAGTCCAGATGTACTGTATTGTTTGGAAATTGCATATTTTGAACTAAGTATTATACTACCTAGGTCACTAATTTGTGATGTTAACTCCAACAGAATATTTTAGAAGCCAATATTTGTGTTGCAGCTGTGCAAGTTGAAGCCCCACATGAGAACATCTTGTAGTCTGTTGAACAGGACTTGGAATTCCAAGTCTTGCAAGAACTGGTATCTCAGAAGTGAAACAAAGATCTTGATCTTTGTGACATAAGACATTAATCCTGGAAACTCAATGTGAATTTTTCAAAAGCCTACATGTGGAGAAGTTTATAGAGATTGCTTGATGGATGGCTACGACAGAATGATTAACTATGAGATAAACGGCGATGATTTGCCACACAAGAAATGTTGACAAGAAAAAATAATTTGCCAGCTTCCTATTTTCATGTGAATTTTATATTATGATGTATTTGGTGATATTTTTTACTGTCAATGCCCATATTTTCAAGATATCTATTAATTCTGCATTCTTTGCATTTAATTTCCCAAATGATAGTAAGCAAGTTTTGTTTACTCCTTTGGTCAGAATGTCCGTTTGGTGTTAGTATTTATTTTGTTTGTTGTTGCAGTTTTTAGTTAAAATGCTTCATTCAAAATGATTTGTCTTTTCTCCAAATGTATTACAATTTCATTATCTCTAGCTTTTGCAAGTCCTGTAAATCACGTGCTTACAATAGACCTTTGAATGGTAATGAAAATCTTTTGCGTGTGTATAAACACGTATAAATCAAGGATTTCCAACCTGGAGTACTTATACCTTCTGGGAGTGAAGAGAAACTTGTCACGGGGAGTACGGCAATACTTGGTAAATAACTATATTATCAAAAAAACATATTCCACAAGCAGGGTGAAAAAAAGTGGATTGGAGACAGAATGGTGAGTCCTGTTCTCAATGTATTTGAAAAACTGTACCAAAAAAAAAAACTGCTGGTTGACAAGAAACATAACAAAGGATCTAACTAATTTACCTGTCTGTTCTGAGAACATTAAAAAAATTTATACTAAAAATGTTGTTATATATACCGAATAAAGAAAGTTTGTTTGTTTTTGCTTTTTTAAAGAAAAATTAGTTAAATTAATCGGTTTATTTCCTTTTCCATGTCCGTATCCATGGTAAACTCTAGATTTCATTTCTTCTAATACTGAATAGGGGGTACTGGAAGATTTACTAAAAGCCAATGCGGTATGGGGGCCGAAAAAGGTTGGGAACCGCTGGTCTAGATTATGAATGTGCACAATAATGACCCTTGTCGGATGTATATTAATTAACTCCCTTACTTGTACCAACTCAATGAACAAGTAACTAATGATGACATTTTGTTTCTAAATTCAATAGCAAACAAGGGCCTCTTGTACTACACACTGTGGCTGACCACATTTATTAAAGCTCGAAGCCACACATAAACAAAAAGTGGATTCGTTAACTAATGGGCCCAGATATGAAATGATGGATCAGCAAAAAAAAACTACAAAAATTGGTAGTGGGGGCATATGCACAAAATGAAAGAATGGACAGGGTATCCTCAGTAGCCACTGAAATATAATCCAAACAACTTCAAAGTTTAAGTACTAAAAAAAAATTAATCTTACAACTCCTTCTCAAGAAGAGATTATGTGATAATTTTCAGACTAACAACCGGCCGCTGCAGAAGTCAATGATAGGAACAATACTTAAACAGTTGTTAAAATGTGTGAAGCGTTATGCCAGTCAGCATGCATCTTGTCACAAGAAAATGATTGCAGACTGAAATAAACACTCTGCAGTACAATGCAACCAACACAGACAAACTCTGCAACCAAAAGGCAATGTATCACACACTTACAGTCAAACTGAAAGCAAAATGTTATGGGCTAAAAATATAGCTATGTGACTGGCAGTATCCTAATTCAAGTGGAGAATTATGACCCAACACATTCAACTGAGCTTAGAGTGGACAATGATCATGTGCTGTTTCAGGCTGTCATGGCTAATAAAAGATTTCCCACACACATGACATGACTCTGGACCCGAGGTGCCACACTTCCTGTTGTGTCTTTCCATGTTTGACTTTGTGGTAAACCGCCTCCCACAATTTGGGCATGGGTGGAGATAACGTGTGGTTGGTAATAGACCAGCCTCCATAGGCAGCGGTAATTGTCCTGCTCCAGATGGGTTCTGCAGCAGGTGATATCCTGCAGATCAAGATATATAAGCAAGACATAAACCATTAACACGCAATGGGCATGCCAGGAATATCTAGTGGGATGGACTGGGCTCGCAACTGTGTATCAAATAAACTATATCAGCGCAAATTAACGTGAATGAGACTTATCACACAAAGCACTCTTTTAGTAGTTATGTGGGTTCTGGTACATTTAGGAAAAAGCCTAAACATTTGGAGTAAATGTTGAGATTGAACTACTAACATGCCTAGCCTATTGCCATCTCATTCTGCACCTCTATGATACGTCATCATATGGCATCTGAGCTGGGTGCTTTGTTGCCATATGAATGCGGAGTTTGTCAGTTCTGTAAAATGGTTTCTGACATACATGACAATAGTAGATAATGGTGCCTGCACACTTGCCCCTGTGCCTGGTTAAATTAAAACTCTTGGTGAATGAGCTTCCACAAATGTCACACGTGTACATGCGGCCTGATGAACCTACAAAAACTCCACTTCTGTTCTTAAACTGCCTCCATGGTAATTGAACTGCCTTTCTAGAATTCTCAATCCCCATGTGTTGGTATGCAAATTCTGGTGCTTCCTGCATCACCAAGTAAACTGAGGAAACAAGGTCCTGACAATTATTATATAACAAGGCACACAACATTGAAAAGGGCCCTAACTTGGACAGTGGAAACTATATGACTGGAATGGAATTCATTTATCTCAGATGTTTGACACTGAAAATTGGTGTATAGTGCAAAAGAATATTATGAAATGTGCACTGTCTTCAGAACGCTTCTACATATTTTTTCCAACACGAACCTAAAAAGTTCATGACTAATATTTTATAGCAGGACAAACATTACGCAGTTAATTACTGTGCAGTGTTAAACTCTCTATGATAAAAAATAATGTCCATGATGAGATCTTTCATGAATCTTCAGATGGTCGGAGCGGTAGAAGAATTTGTCACAGTAAGAGCACGTCCATGTGCGCGTTCCGTCACATTTCCATTTGTGTCGGTGGAGTCCTTGCACATAAGAGAATACCTTGTGACATTTCTCACATGCCAGTTGTCTTTTCTGTGCGCTTTGCTTATTTCTTCTTTGTCCTTTGTGCGTAACTTCTGTATGGTAAAAGCTTGACAGACTCACTTCGGCATTAAAAAAACCTGAATTAATGACAAGATAAGTGGACATGTGATATATTTGTTGCAGAATTATGCTCCCTCAAAAGGAGCAGATGGAGAGGGCCTTACTGACACTATCATAGGGTCTGGACATGCTGAATTTAGATTTCACTTTCTTTTATTATTTATATGAAGAGACACATCTCCCCCCTTAAACACTGACTCTTCTCCTGAGGCTTTCAAAGAGTTACATATGATTTGCTTCATGTTTCCTGAGGTAGTCAACTCTGTGAAATACCTTGTCACAATAAGCACAGCAGAGAGTGCGTGTCTGGTCACATTTCCACCTGTGACGATTAAGGTTCTGACTGTATGAGAACGTCTTGTCACAGCGCTCACACATGTAAACACGTTGTGGAGGACGAACAAGTGACACCTGCACACCTGGCATGAAAGGTAGTAGTGAAAACTGGCTTACGGAATGTAAATTTAACACTGGGTAAGTAGTTGGCAGGTGGTAAACATTTCTTTTATCTATGCAGGTTATAGATAAAAGAATGCACTAATCTTCATACAAATTCAATCAACTGTTATGTATAGAATTTATTTTAAATAAAGTCTTGACCGTAAAATAAGCTCTGAATAATGCAACGCAAGCATGTCGCACACAAGTACTACTCGGTAGTAATATTTTCATATCACGAGTATTTACCTTGGGAAATATTTTTTTTAAGGTCAAATCATATCCTTAACTAATACAACAGGCACAAAAAGACCTATTTAACACCCTGAAATCTACTACTGAAAGAAAAGTCGCAGAATACAGGACACTCTATTTATAAGCCTTATAATAAAGAATAAAAACGTATCATAACGTGAGACAACCAGGCAGTTCGATTAAATGTAAAATGCTGTCTAACTGACCCCTCTGAAAATATTTTTACCAGTTTAAAATAAAATCCTTTTTATATCTTAAAGTTAAAGGAAGTAAAGAAAATTTATTTAATCCAACATGGGATATTTATTGCCATACTGCACATTTTGTGGATGACCAAGCTTCTGTTCAAAGATGTGACAAGTATTACAGAGAAAAATCTGTCTACCTTTCAAAATATAATGAAATCAGAATTGAACAGTTATTCTCTCTATATTTTTAACCATCAATTCATGACCATATTAAAGCAGCATTTGCTTACTTCATGACACTAAATGGGGGTTGCTATACTCTCCCAATACTGCATTGATTGGACTGAGGTGGCTATAGATTATACAATGCACTGTCTCAGTGAATAACCAAACTACATTAGTTCTTTGATTCTATGAGTTATGTATATATGAATTTGAAGTTAAGTGCTACGACCTTTAGCAGTTTGATATCTTTTTACCCTATGATCTAAAAATCTGGGAAATTTCAGGAAAAATTAAAGTCTCAATGATGACTAATCCCCACACACATACTGATGCCCAACAGGGCATGCCAAACTGTACATGCATACATGTAATTGATGCAAATCAACTGTTCTGAAAAGGTCAAACCCGCTTTATTTTAAGCACTACTTTTCCTATCATTGTAACTTGGGTAGCTTTTTATTGTGTAAATGTTAATTCAAAGTGGGCAGTAACAACATCAACATCCTTATCTCCCTTTTCACTCCTTATTGAGCAAGGATCCACCACCGCAGATCATTCCTCGGAAGAAGCCCAGGTCAAAGCACATGACCTTGCAACAGTTGTCTCTGTAGCAATTCATCTAACTAGATGAGGTTGCCAGTACCATACACAACCTCATATTAGTTACCTTTTACCACATGCCTGAAGTGGCAGTCTTGCCATTCTTTCTTCGTCTCCTCAGAGACTACAGGGAGCTACAAAGAGCTTTTATTCTACACATCATTCACAAAAGGTGCATGTACCACTGCTCACTTCAACTGCTAACAATACACTTTTAGTGAATATATTGTCATTAAGTTATAGCAGTCCCTAAATATGCCGAAAAGTTATACGTCTTTCTCCAGCGCAGAAAAATGTGCAAGAAAGTCCATAACACAAGAACAGACACTAGATGTGATTAATTTCCAATAATAATAAACGTTTATTTTCTTAAGTGAATTTAATAAAATAATGTCTCTAAGTGTGCCACAACATGTCAGTGCTACTGGCAGTGGAGAAAAACGTGCAAAAATATCCATAACAATTTGAACAAAAGCCAGATCAAGGTTTCAGCAACTCTCACAAAACAGCGTTTGGGTGGTATTGGAAATAAATAAATGTTTGCTACAAGGTTGAGCTGTGCTTGTTTTCACTGTACATTATTATCATTGTTAATTATATGTATATTATAATACCAAATTCCAGAAAATGTCATGTTAAGCGCAAAATGCAGATTTTCCAAGTGTGCAGAACACATCCTTTTATTTTACATGTTTCTATTCTTAATGCATGTTTTTCACATAAGTGAGACTTAGTAATGTATCTATCACTTACTCAGAACCTACTGCAATCAAAACCAAATAGACTGCTCTGGCAAATCACCGAGTACTAGGATCATCAAGTGAAAATCTTTGATTCATTTTATTGAGTTCCAGGTTCATCTTCTATGGCCATTCCCATTGAAAAATTATCACCATTTTTGTGTGTTTCTTTCCCTTCTTTGTCTCGTTTTCGTTGTCGATAACGAGAATTTGAAAAAGAATCTGTTTATTAATTATTCTGCGAAAGAATATAACGTAGCATTTGAACTGAAGTGAACATTTTCTTCCCTTCTTATGCCCTCTGGATTTTGGAAGTACATGAGTAGGGGGTCATAATTTTCTTCTCCTGTAGCTCTCTGATTCTTTTCAGAAGAGGTTCATACATTTCTTTGGTACAGTGGCTATAGCTTTAATTTTTTTCATCAGAAGAATTAAAAAACAGATCGGAATATACTCAGCGCTACTTTTTTTTAACCCGAACTGACCTGAGGTGGGTCGATTATCAGTAAATTGTTTCTTGTTTTAACATGAATCGTCCACGAGCCAAACAAAATCCACGCACAGATTAGCAAGAAAAAATATGCGTTTCGCAAATCTTTCTAATTGAAAAATTGTTGCTAATAAAAATTATTGTCAAAATTTCCCGGGTCCAGTTCATTTTTTCCCGGGACTCGACACATAACATTCCCGGAAATTTATCCCGGGAAATCCTAAATCATAAACCCTAGAAGACACCATTGGTAAAACCATACATGTAAAAAAGAACTGAATCTGAGAAAATTGCATTTCAAACTTTCAAATGCTATCGCACAAAATAGGATGGTCTGTTTTTATTATTCATTTTCTGGGAGATGAATGGGTTTTCAAATACAATTTTCATTTTTACACCTTCTTTGAGGTATGCTTAATGTGCTAATGGCCCTAACTTAGTTTTGTTTTATAAATGTGGCATAGAAAAGGGGGTCTTAACACATGGAAAGCCCCCCCCCCCATATTATATGTCTTCAACGTTGTATTGGCTGCAAAAGAGCGAGAAGCTCAGCAGCCCTAGTTAAACAACAACTGTTAGAAATAACACATTCTAATGGACTATTTAATTACCATATATAAAATGACTGCGTATATTTTGGTATGTAAAGTTATTCTGATACAACAGGCCCACTGATCAGGTGGATAGTGAGCTCTCTGCCATATCTACTGCATGACATTTCCAAAACCAATGACTGTCTTTACATAAAAATGTGAATCAACTGCTATGTAACAATGAACTTACAACTTCAATTAGCCTGCAGGCAGAACAACAGTACACTCAGGTGTTCCTGTTCCAAAACTACTTCCAATTATGATGCTGGGAACAGTCTGGCAGCAGAAATTTCAACACGTAACCATCAACAAATGGCGCACACATGCAGATGTGAATAGAATAGAAGGCAGTAGTTGGGCATTAAAGCCTTATTCATGTTAACTACTGAGAGCAACATAACACCTTTACTATAAAAACACAGGGTTTTCAGGTTAATGGTGGATTAAATAATGCTCCTTCAGCTTGTCAGCACGAAAGAATTCCTTATTACAACATGAGCATTTCAGGACACGCAATCTCTCACACTTCCATTTGTGACGATTAAGACTCTGACTGTATAGAAATGTCTTACTGCAGCGTCCACACACATAGACGCTTTGTTCACTGCAGCCTGATAAGAAAGTGGGCGTCCATAGAAGGCTGTGCTTGACCTTAGAACCTAGTGATAATAAGGCAAGAGCGATATCAGGATGTGGATGCTGTAGCATATAAGATTTGGTGGATGACAAATATGAAAAGGGACTAGGTAATGGAATGAGAATGGAGATGAGATAAAATACCTGTGGCGAATTCTGCACTCTCCATGTACATTGCTGCTTCACAAACATAAAGAGAAATTCAGCTATATTTTCTAAAAGGATGCAGCTACATGCTAACGTCTCATTCACCATTTTAATAAGCTACTGAGACACCAATACAGCAACATACCAAACCTTGATCACCTCTCAACAAAATTATTTCTTTATGCTATTTTTTATTACGCTAAAGATACCAACAACAAAAAATGCATAATCACTGCTGTTCAATGAATGAAAGAAACTGAAATGGTTCAGTCAAAAGCAGCTTTCTTTGCTAGTTTGGTCCCATGAATAATCATCATGTGTTTTTCTAACAAATCCAAGCAGAAGAACTCCTTTGTACATACAGAACACTGTAGGATACGCAATCTTTCACACTTCCATTTGTGTCAGTTCAGACTGCCTTTATAGTGGAACAACTTATGACACCGTTCACATATGTACATGTTTCTGTCTGATTGTTCAAGGAACAATCCTAATAGATAAGAGCAAAATATTAGTTAGGGAGCAGGAAACGTACAATCACCTTTGAAAAACTGAGCCAGTGACATGTGGCAAAATGAATCAAATAAAAAAACAAAACCTGAATCATTTTTTTTCATGTGCTTCAAGAAAACAGCGTTAAAATACCAAAATGTTCCAAATTATAGTGCCCGTGTGCAAGCAAATGAAATACCATGAATAATGCTGAACAATTCACTGAATTTATGGTGTGCAACTACAAGGATGGGGAAGTAATATCTATTAAGAGAAGAATGAAATGCTTTACAGACTGAGGAAATGCTGAGAAAGTTATTGTAGCGCTGCTGGTTGACAAATTTCATATGAATAAATTGGTCAGTCATGTTCATACTTCTTAAATTTGTCAGATATTGCATAATGGGAATATAACATTAGTTTGCTAATCTAATTATCCATGCAAAGAAGTAAACCGAAAGACATAGCCTTCTAGATTATGAAATACACCTGAGCAAATGTCTTGAACTGCTGAGACTGTGGCTAGGGACAGATGTTCAGCAAACTGATGATGGCTCATTGGAAGCCTTAGAGTTGTGGTGCTGCGAATTCTGGTGGGACCGAAGTTGATCTGGCCGATGAAACAATTTTCCACAGATGCTACAATCCAACACCCGCGTTCCCTCACACTTCCATTTGTGGCGGGTAAGGCTCTGTTGCCAGTTAAAAGCTTTATCGCAATGCTTACACAGAAAGTAGCCTTTTTTTTTAGACTGATGACGTCTTGGAATATCTCCAACAGTTGACCATTTAGTTACACCTGATGAAAGTACACAGAGGTTCAGCACAGAAGCAAGACAAAATATGCGTACTGTTACAACAATACATGCTTAAATAGCTTTAAATAAATTACAACTATCATCAAGTTCGAGGAGGCAGAGCTGGGCAGGTCTGTAGAAATGCTGACGGGGAAGTTATGCCACATGTTGAGAACTCCCGTTTAGATGGACTGTATACTAGTTTCTCACAGCATGAAATAATGTTGCCAAATTCAGTACACACCCTTAGTAAAAAGCACAGCAGAGATAACTGATATTTTTCTTTACAAATCAACTGTATGCATTCTCATTCAGCGGTGACAAAATGTACTTATTGTACCAAGACTAGGAAGTCTTAATGATTCCCGTGTGTTAATTCTATTTTTTTAATGCATAACTAACTGCATTTTACATTAAATTACTTTTTTTGAAAGCTGTATGACCTGAAACTGAAAACTAAGACCAGTGAACAGGACTACACTGCATGACAATGTTAACAGAAATTGCATTAAGTACACTTTGTAAATAAATCTTAAAAGCCTCAAGAAAGTAATTTTAAATTAGCCCAGCAATGGATGGTCCAAACCAGGGTCAGACAGGAGGAGGAGGGGCACAGGGATACCAACACTACATCACTTAAACAGAAAATAACGAAAGGAGGCCCATTCAATAAAAGTACATGCTACTTTTGGAACATGAAACAGGTCATTAAAAGCAGCAGAGGTACTGGGAGAATGAGGAACTAGTCTTTGCTGCTTGCACTTACTGAGACTATGTGTTCAGGTGTAGACAAAAATGAGGAATCCAAGAAATAAACTTATCCTCCAGACATGTAGAGTGCAATGCACCACACACTGAGGGAATAATATTCATGCTATCTACAACAGCACAAAGTCATCAGAATGAGTCACATGTAGCAAACATCATCATGGCACCATTTGCAGTAAATGGTACATGACAGTGACATGTTTACAATTCTAAGCACTTATCAACCAGACAGAGTACTTCTGTAACAGATTACAAAGTTTTCTAACAAGTACTATAAAGAAAACATGAACATGGAATTGGGAGATTGCCACAGGCTGGTAGTAAAGAAAAGATAAAGCACCTTACGATTATTGCTCTTGTAGCTCTAAGGTGGCAATAACAATCAGGCAGTACATGAAATGTGTACACTGGACAATCTTCAGAAAGACACAGAGAGAGACAGACACAAAGAAAAGAGAGATCTGCTAACACAAGGTTGAAGACTGTTGGACCATAACAAAGAGTTAAGAGATGAGCAAAACATTTCTAAGCTACCAAAGAGAGTGTCAAAAATCATAAGCTGCAGGATAATGGATCTTAACACAAATACATGCTGTAGATGGAATCATGTAGGAATTATGGTGCTAGTCAATTTCCAAAACCACGTAACCAGTTCAAAAGTCATAAAAAGTTTTCCTGTGTACCGTTAAATTGTTAAACTGATTCAATACCATTTTATTTGTTAATATTCAAAAGTCATAAACATATATGTTTGTGCACAAAGAGTAATACATGATAAACTGAAATAAAGAAAACTAAAAGGGAATGTGCATTACACACAAGCTCTTTGATATGTTTGCTGAGCCTTTTTACAGATCTATCCTCATATAAAAATGTACTTACTTTTTGTGTCATACAGAAGACAGATTTATAAATAAGGGAAATGGTGTTTTTAAGAAATAGGTACTGGATCTCATTACAATTGTGTCCTAGCCATCCATATTAATCAGTTGTAAATATGGAACTTTCTGCGGCTCACTGGATTTGTTTGTTACACAAAACTGTGTTCATATCTTCATCCTCGACTATGTGTGCACCAGATGGTACGACAATAAAATAACTTGACATCTTCACTCACAGTAGTAGCACTGCTTCACTGCAAATTAACTAGTTTGGTGTTAAGCTAGCTTTGTATAATCCCAAAGTTCATTCCTTCTAATCTTGTTTGGTGACCAGTTTGTCACCATGTTAGTTGTCTTTCTTTTCACTGTTTGCTTATGCCGCTCTAGCAAAACTTGGCTGCTATTTACGGAGGATGTGTTGAATGGCTTCTCCACCTATCTGCCCTGAACAAATATGGAGCGCTTATCACTGAGAAATCCTTTCTGAGAGTCATTAATGATTAAAGCAAGTGGGTCAATCATGGGATCAGATTTTAGCTTTACACTCACCAATACAGTAACAACATATCAAACACTTTTCAATAAATGAAGACAAGAAATGAGTGAGACAGACAAAAAGTGCTATTCCACAACAGTAATGAAATATGCCAAACCACATGCTACTTCTTTACACGTTGCTTATGGAGCAGGAGGCTTGTGAATGTTTCTTAATGTGCATGATGGGCAATCCTGTGACAAATATGTACTCCAGAACCGAAGCATCAAAGTTAATTTATCTATTATCCTAAAACGCACAATAATGTGTCCTTTCTGAATAAAATCATACGTAAGGAATTACTTACTTTATGAACTATTAGATTCCACAGAAAAATTTATTATCGCTTTTTATTAAAAGCCTAAACATAAAGAGAATTCAGCAGTCTTTTTCTTTTGCAACAAAAATAAACGAAAAAATGGTTCAATCAAGACATTGACAATGTTACTAAATTAATGAAACTCCCACGTAGGAGCATTTGGACTATGATCCGCAACAAAAGATGTTATCTTTGCCCCTACTTATGATGTTACAATGAACTTGTACAAGGCAAAGTCTGATGCCTCTGAGAGTTTGTAGTAATTAACGGCTGACTTCAGGTCAGTTTCAGTTGTGGTTTCATCAAGGTGGTGGCGCCTGTGCAGACTGCTGACTGGAAGATTCAGTATGCAGACCATCTGGCAATGTCTGAGAGTCGAAAGAGAAACGTAAAGCATTTCTATCTTTAGGACTAACGCCAGTACAACTATGGTCATATAACTGGGGCTTATATTTGAAGGACCGTCCACACAACCTACATGTAAGCATCTCCCCCAAGCCATGTTTTCCTCTTAAATGCTCCTTTAGGGCACACATCTGACTATAAACTCTCTTGCAAATGTGACACTTAAGCCGGTTTATGCCATTGCAGACTGCTTCATGCGAGGCACACACTCCGGGATTTGTATATTTACCACCACATTTGGAACATGTTGAGAACATGGTGTTGCCATAAACATCCCTAGACAACCTTCTAAAAGAGGAAGGAGAGCTAGGTGGACAGGTGGTTAAAGGCCCTGCATTTTCTTGAAATGTAACACTGCTGGATGCTCCAACAGTTCCTATTAGTGAATTTGGTGGATAAGACATCCTTCGCTGTGCCCACGCTAAAATTCTGTCACCACCAGTACCAAAAGAATTTATACTTAGCAATTCTGGTGCTTGTAAGGAGGTTGGAGCCCTACAGTGGTTCCTTTCGATACCTAGATTCATAGGCCCTGGGGAATCAGAAGAACATCTTAAGGAAGTTGTCAAAACTAACTGGCACAACAAACAGCATGCAACAGTACACCAAAATACGAAGCCAGGTAGGGGCCAGGTCTAGCAGGGGCGCAATCATTTTGTTCAATATGTTGATATGTTAAGAAAGCCTGAAATCTTGGCATGATTCCTATCTCACGTCATAATTCCCAACTTTACTCCGGACACTTAACAAAGTGTTTTAGATTAATAATACCCATTATTTTAAATGACGAACTAAAATTAATTTAAGTATATTTTGTGCACGTACATGACTTTATGACACAAACTGTATTGCTGTTATTGCATGACTTTCTAGCAGCCTAATTTTTAATAAAAAATAATTGTTCTTGCAATAAAAACTGAACATTTTAAAATAACAAAAATACTCAGCTGCTTTGTCACCATTAGGGCAAGACAACAAGTGAAAAGAAAGTGTGCCTTCAACACAAAGTACTTCACATTTAAAACAAAAATGTGAGTTTCAGCAGTTTATTTATTAACAAAAGGATTGCCAACTTCTGATAACATTCATGGCCAATGGAGGAAATTAACATGTAGAAGAAAAACTACAGCAAGAATAGATATAAATGCTTGACAACAATTGTAACTGGATGCTAATAATTAGCAGTTGCAAATATAAGTCTTTGGAAACATTTTGTATGTTTGTGGATACTCAAAGTTGAAAATTTCTCCACTTATTTATAGATAACAATTTTCACAGAAACTATGACTGGTGTGGAAATGGCTGAATGCTCTTCTGCATTAAATAAATCTTCCACAGGTATTGACAAGTTTGTACTTGCACGTCAACGCTAAAGATACATTAGTCCTGATATTGGTTCTGAACACAAGTGGAAGCTCCGGAATTCATAAATGTGAAACAATAACTAAGCTTAGAATTAACAGCTACTGTCAAGATTCCTGCTGGTTGTATTTGTGTCTTGTCTTGAAATGGATAAGTCGTATCATAGCCTGTTCATTCACTGTGGCCAGAAGTGTTTAATGGATGTGATCTTTCACACTTCTGCTACAACAGAATTTTCCTCCCTTCACATCATTCATCATTATTTTCTTTACACTTCAGGAGTTCACGTGTATGTTATAATGCAAATACAAAATGCTACTATTAAATCAACTGTACAACTTAGCAACACCAATTATCATTCCTAAGCTATAAAAATATGTACACTTGCTTTTCATTAAAACCACTGCTCATTATTTAAAAAAAAACATAAAGGTAAAGTATCCTGTTACATGCCCACTGAAGCATATTGGGAATATGGTGTTAGGCCCATATTTTCTTGACCATAAGGCACGCTGGCCGCCTTTAACCTTATCAGAGTTGCTCTGGTATCCAATTCATTGAGGCCGGGTTGACCCTAGAGCATTTACGGTCTAAAAATCCCACCTAAACTAGCGATCGAACCATGACCGCCAAGCTGGGAGGCCAGTGCACTAACCACTGCGTTACTACGGCTCTGCTGCATATTATGCTGTAACATTATTAATAAAATATTTGTTTAAGCTCCTTAAGAAGCATACAGCCCCAATGCAGTTAGTTTCATGTCGGAAGCCTGCACCGAAGCATTAACTGCTGTGGTTTATGTAGCGGTACACTTCATGTGATGATTTCTATCTAGCATAATGCAAACTCTTTCAGAATGCAAGAAAACAGAATAAAAAATGATCTGTGTTTTTAATACTGTACTTATGAGGTACACATCTTGCTGGAACAAAACAGAAAACCCTGTAACTTGCTACATTGAGAGTTTTTAAAAACAACAAATTTTCATAATAAAATGTTGCCTAAATTAACTTGGCTCCTATGAAAGTAATTTCACATGACTTAATTTTATTTTTTAAAATTAAGTCCTTTTAAATTAAATGTTCAAAATCAAACAAGCAAGCAGAATGTAATTTCAAGAACAATAATATTATGTGTGATAGTCCACCGCAGAATGATGCAGCACGCCTGTCCACAATTTAGTCTTTGCAGATATCTGCTTTGTGGTCTTTTTCTTCTTCAAAATGCATCACTTTTTTGCAAGTAAACTTCAAACATTCCTGTTGCGCTAGTTTCTTTCATAATATTGGATTTTCTTGAAAACTCTTCTCTGAAGGGGGTTCTTACTAGTACTTGGCAGGAGCTTTATTTAAGCTGTTCTCAATTTCGTATCCATCTAGTCAATCAGTTCAAATTTTTAATGTAAATAATTGTTTTCTTTTTGCTTCTTGACATAAAATTAAAAGTTTAACAATACCAATTCCACAAGATGGATGAATAGGTTGAGGTATTACTTCTTTCTTAAACTAAGCAGCTCAAACAAGACTGACGAACACCTTCAATTGAACAGGTGCAATCCCTGACAATCTGAGAGCTAGTGAAGGTTATGGCTGATGATGACATACTAAAACTGTAATAGTGCACAACATGCCACTCCACAAAAAAAAAGACCTGGTATTTATTTAATAAACTATTGGAGTGAATGAACAAGAAAATGTCTGCCCAATTCTAACACTGCAGTTAAATATGCTTGTTCACAACAACTTGTTTGGCCCATTTTAGAAACAGTTAACCTGGGCAAAATTTGTTGTTTCAAAGACGTACAAGAAGGTTACCATGGTCTTGACACGACCGCTGTAGGAAAACTTTTAACACCCTCACAAGAACTCATATGCTCATTAAGTCTTAAATAAGACCTGAAAGACATTCCACATCCTCTACAAACTGTTGGGTCTCCTATGTTGTGTTGGTTACGCATGTGAACTCTCAAGTTGTCCTTTCTTCTAAACACTATCCCACACTCTGGACAGCTGATATTACGAACTCGTTTGCAGACAAGCTTGTGTGTACGATATTCAATAGAAGATGTTAATATTTTGTTGCACAGTCCACATGCACGAGTTTGCTTAGTCTGGTCACTTCGCAAAGAAATAAAACTTGATGGTGAGCTAGATGGAACGATCAAGCCAGAACTACTTCCTGCTGAGAGTTCATTCAGCCAACCTTCTGAGGACAACAGATGATACATTTTCTGCATTACGTTCATACTTTTTAAAACATGTATTCAGAACTGAGCCAGCAGGTGAATTCTTTTGTTCACTTAATATCAGTTTTTAATTTAAAAAAAAAAATAAAATTGGGTGTGTTGGGGGAGGAGAGAGAAGAGGTTTACTGTGGGTTATATTGTATTTAGAAGTGCTCCATTTCTACGAAACCCCCAAAACAGAAAGAAAATAACAGAAAAATTTTTTTTTTTAATGTTAACAATAAAATTAAAAAAAAAAACAGACTTCATTCTATAAGGCATCATTTAGAGCACACTGGCTCTTGAAAATTAAAAGGAGCTAAACAAAGACATTTCTGACTGCCAGACTATACAAGGTTTTATTACAGAACTTGATATGACTGCCAAGGTAGAATCTGTTGTTTAAGCTGCCATACAACGTAAATGAGGTAAGCCACACAGTGCAAGCCCATTCTTGTGCTCTTCACCTCTTAATCAAACAAAGAACTCATAGTTACTTATGTTCACTCATTCTCAGATACATGTGCACACCCATATAAGAAACTACAGCAATAAAAATTAGACTACTATGGTGTCAACAGTTAGATTAGATTATGTGTGCTCCTTCAAGTGGTCAATTTTGGATGGGCGATTTGATATGGTCATGAATGAGTCTGTGGTGTCTCTTTAAAGAATCGCTACGGTTAAAGTTTCTCCCACATATATAGCAGGCAAATCTACTTGTGGCTGTTGCCTCATGGGTGTTCATATGACGGATTAGTCCATGTCTGTAAGCAAACATCTTGCCACACAAGTCACAACTAGACCATGTTGGGTGATTGAACATTTTAGAAACAGGGTCGCTGCTAAACCCGAGTTCAAAATGGCTCGATTTTGATTTGCTCTCTGGAGGATAGGATAGAAATAAAATATTACTGTAAGCTTCTTAATAAGTTCAGATTGTTGGAAAAGGGCCCAGACCATGATCCTTACAATGAAAAATAGTGTTCATGTTCAATCTTTAATCATATAAAAGAATGGTAGCTTTCAGGGCATGAGCTAAATTAAAGTAAGCGTTATCAGCGAGTTCTGGGAATCAAATAATTCACACGAGCCAAGGAAATAAGGTTGTTTTGGTGCTTCAGTGACGGGGATGATGTTTTGAATCAAAAAGAGATTGTCCAATGGAGTTCATGTCTACAGACATTGTGACATCATATGGAAAGGAAATTTTGGATTCAATTTCTTCATTATCAGTAAGCTTTGGTAACAGAAATGGCAAATCTATCTCCACCTTTGGTGGTCTCACCACACAAACGGCCTGATGCTGATACATCTGAGGACGGTATTTGAAACTTTTACCACAAAACCTACAGTGCACTTTACTACCTATGCCATGAATACCACGCATGTGTTCGGCAAGAGAGTCATAGCGACTGAGAATTTTTGAGCAGATGGTGCAGGTCAAATGACGCTTTCCATTACAGCTCCTCTTATGTATTGACATTGCTAATGTATCACCTGATACAAATGTGCATTTCCTGCATTCCATTTCATATCCAGACAGGTAACCTTTGCCTGACGCATTTAAGGATGAACAAACTTTTGCACCATCCTTGAAACAATTTGATGATCTTGGGCTGTAAGTACTGTTTTCATATCTTTCCTGCTTCCAAGTGACACCAAGTGAAGCTGAGATTGAAAGAAGAAAGTTGTCGTTAAAACAAAGTGTCTCAATATAAAGAGTACCTGGGCAGACAGGTTAGGTTCACATCTCACAAAACTCTTCTGTGATACTGCCACTAGATAAAGGGGAACCTACTGAAATATCTGTAAACGTACAAACTAGCACTATTGATGTCTGCCGTAGCAAAAGAAACCGAATCGTCAAGCAAAGCTCTGATCTCGTATCTAACTCCAAAAGAAACGGGTGTTAAGTAAACACTAGTTTAAGATAAATATACCGCTGTGCCAGGCATCATTCGTACAACTTACAAATGATAAAAGTTGAAGTTTAGTTCTTTAAAAAATAATAATAATGCAAGTTTGCGGCCAAAATTTACTAGCGGAGTTCTTTATAAAAGGTTAAAAAAATATACATTCAACTAACTGAAATGTGTACAACTGAGTTGTTCATGCAGTCAGGCAGCTGCTTAACCAAGATGCTCATAGAAAGTCAGAGATTAATTATTCCATGTTTACTGCGCATGTGCATCTTAAGTACATCTTGTCTATAGAAAACCTTTTCACAGTACATGCACTTGATATCAAAGTTGCCTTCACATGCCTTTCTGTGGCGAGACAAATTTCCTGGATAACTGAATGACTGGTTACACTTGGAGCATATGTAATTCTTTGGAAGCATCAACTTTGGTAAATATGGTGACACTTGGTAACGACGATGCAACAAATTTCCCACAACACCTCTTCCCACAGATGTCTTTGGTGAAGAATCCACAACCTTGTATGGTGCCTCTTGTTTGAGAATGGAATCGATAATAGCTGGAAAACACAAGTATCGAATATCAGACATTCACACAATATCACAAAGGAGAAAACACACAACTACTGGTAACCACCAACTTCAGAAGTTCCATTCCCTTATAAATATAAAATTTGTAAGTGAGGGTGGTTTTAGACAGGTTATGTTTGCAAGAATGACCAACTTAGAGTGACAAGAACACAAATGAATAAAGATCTAACAGGCATTTAAACAGAGCTGCTGTAGTGCTATCAATTAAAGCAGAACATTAAAGATGTCACACACACGTAAGCAGTTGTAAGAATGACTAAATCTGAGTGTCAGGAACATGCTTTAAAATAAAGCAACAGGTAGGAGGGAGCAGAACCAGTACACTTTATATCAAATATTCATAACAACCTCAGAGAAAGCACTTCAAATATTCATAACACACAACCTCGGAGTAACAACTGGAAGTCAAATATTTATTACAACCCAGGGATAAGACAATGTGCTGGGAATTAGAGTTGGGGAAAAGGAATTAAGCTACTCATAACGTATGTTACAATGGATAAGCAGCATCATCAGCTTCAGATATCCTAAGTATCGGGCTCAATGTCAGAACCCCTCTGGCTCTTCTAAAGCTGTACGTGGACAAATACTGGTGAACATTTCACATCTTTTAATGTTTCCTTTGGTGGCACAGTGCCAAGATTTAAGGCTTAGTGTTATGGTGGGCAGAGTTAACATGATTCTTATTTCACCACAGCTATTCAGCAAAAATTGGAGGCAAACCTTAATACTGAGTGTAACACATCAAAGTGTACCCATTCCAAGAATCTCTGAATTTACAAGAATGCATGAAACAGAATAAGTAACTGCGATATTTTTTTCCCAACATATCTCACTTCCACTACTTATGTCCCTTTGAATACTGATTTTTGCACGTTCCCATGGCATATCTGCTGTGTGGACACTTTTGATGCATTACATAGGTACTGCTTAAGTACTGCCTGGGACCCAAGACGCATCGAAAGTGAGGAATGCAGTAAGCGACCCATAGCTTGACTGCCTGCGTCAGCGAACCAGAGCTGACCAAGACCCTACTCCACCTCCACGGGGTGGTCCTGGAAACAGGCTGCATCACTGCAGTCTGGCTGAGGAGTAGGGGTCGAAGAGGGACGGCAAACCCGGTCCCAAAAAATGGCGTGCGGAAGTTGGATGTGTGGGCAGAAAGGTGCAAATACTGCAGCTTCGCTGTAAACGGACACAACGCAACCAACGTCCTTTTCAGGACGAACGAGGAAGAAGCAGTAGTACTGCCTTTGTGGTTTACATAAGTACTGCTGTTTTGGTCAAACTGTTTATAATGTTGATTTATTCCATTCTAGTATCTATGAAGCACTGTTTCAATTACACATTATTCCCGGCATTCAGATGAGTCATAGCCCACATTAAAAGTGATGCAGCAATTTGTAAAAGCTACCAGTGAACACTGATTACCGAAGTCACTGCTGTTAAGTTTTGGAATACAGGCACACCTCGCTTTATTGCGCTTCGCAGATATAGAGTTTTTTTTCAAAATATTCATGTTCATTTATTAGAACGTGCCTTCTTAGTCCCATAGATTTTGGCAAAAAGATTACAATTCGCTGAAGGCTCAGATGATAAAGATTAGCATTTTTTTTTTTAGCAATAAAGTATTTTAAATTTTACAGTACATTGTTTTTTTAGACCTAGCGCTATTGCGCACTTAATAGACATAGTGCAAACATGATTTTAGGCTTTTATATGCACTGGGAAGCCAAATTAAGGGGTGAGACCCGCTTTCTAGCAAAATTCGCTTTATTGCGATGGTCTGGAACCGAACCCGCAATAACTCCGAGGTATGCCTGTATTGTTGGAAGCCGGGGTAGCGCAGTGGTTAGTGCACTGGCTTCCTAGTTCGGTGGTCCATGGTTCGATCCCCAGTTGAGGTGGGATTTTTTAAGACCGCAAACGGCTCCGGGGGTCGACCCAGCCTCAAAAATTGAGTACCAGAGCAACTCTGGAAAGGTTAAGGCGGCCGGCGTGATGCTGACCACATCACCCCTAGTGTGCCGATGGTCAAAACAAATATGGGCCTAACACCATATTCCCAATATGCCTCAATGGGCGTGTAACGGGATCCTTTACCTTTTTTTTTTATTTATGCTTGTACTGACATCGAACGACAACCAGTTAATGTTTCAATTTGGAAATCTTAAAATATTGACTTTTCTACGCACTAAGAGTTGATGGAAACGGAAAAATTACTCATGAGTCTTGGTTTTTTTTTGGTCTTTATACTTTAGACTATAAAATGTCATTACATTATCCTGGTTTTATAGGAGTGACCCATTTACCTTACTATGGAGGAATTAACTGTCTATCACAGAACTCACTTTGTGTGCAGGGTTGCAAATCCTGGTTTACTTACCTTAACTATAAATATGCCATCTTAAACTCTTCCTAACTTTATTTAAGTTATTTTATATGCTTGGACATGTTCACATCCTCATCACTGACGACAAGATGTTTATCAATGTCTTTTCTGTATTATTTGTTCAAATGTTTGTGACAGACCATATACACACCAGCTTCTGCATGACAGTGAAAAAGGAGTGATTGGGAGGTTCATGAGTATTTAATCTAGTGTCGTGTTCAGTAAGTTTACAATCAATATAATGAAAATAGATAGGAAATGCAATGCGACGAGCATGTATAAGTTTTCACTCAAGTTGCATGTATTTTACTGTCAACAAATGAAAACACAAGACACTATCCGGTGTCAAAGTGTGTGCAGGTGTGAGACAGCCACAGTAATATTACAAACACTAGAATTATACACAAGACACATAGATGTAACTCAATTTATTATACAATTGATCATTAAACAAATAATCAAGTAGCAACTGTTTTTACATTAAACATAATGGCAATCATAATGTGTAGCAAACGAGTACCACCAATACATAAGGAAATGAGCTAAGAGCTGACTAATGCCACAAAGCCTTCAATGTTGCTATGATTATATTAACCGAAGAGATGGATTAGACATATATTGAGGAAACCAGGTAACAGCATTGCAAAGAAAGTCTCCCAGTAATACAAAAGAAAACAAATTAAGGGGGAGACCAAAAAACACACCAAGAAGAGACTTGGAGACAAGGAGAAAGGGATGGCACCAGACAAGTGGACTTGGTGTGAACTTGCTGAAGATATATACTCCACAGGGTGATGAAGGGCTATGATGATGCTATACATTACAAACTTGTGTTCCTTCTTTTTCTCTTACAGTGGTCTCTCCTACGATAAGTCTTCTTGATTTACAGTCATGAACATCTCTTAAATACAGGTTTTGCTTTTTAATGTAAATAAATGATATTTTAACATATTACTCACCAACTTATTTTGAAACAAGCACAGATGCATAAATGCTAAATACTAAAGTAGGTTTGCATATACTTTAAAGCACCTGAATATATAACAATGACACAGGGAGTTCTTTCTCCCTCTTACCGTCTTTAAAATATAAAAGTGTAAGAGATAGAGGCTTAGTATCATTGTGGCTTCTTAAAATGGTCAAACATATATAACCAAAATTTAATGACTTTGGTCATCCCATTAAACAACACCCCCTCTCCCCTAGTTGTCGAATACCGTTCATATTTGAAACCATATGCCATTAAATGAAACACTGTACATTCTATGATAAAGCTCACTGTATTTCAACATCTAGAACTGTGGCACTGGTACAGAGGAATGAGCCCAAAACATTTTAATTCTCATATTACTACTACCACTGCTAATATAAGATGCTAGAAGTAAAGAGATATAATTGTTTTAAAAAAAAAAAAGGAACTATTTCGAGCACTATTATCTATGTATATAGATTTAACAAAATATTTAGATCTGCAGATGACAGAATTCTACAGTCTAGAGGTACAACTGAAGCTTTTAACCATGTGTGACTTGAGATTCTTTAATTACAAGGTGGTGTATCTAACAGTATAGTTAATCTTGCATGACTTGGGTTTCTTTATTTCCTAATCTCTATACTTCTTCTTCTTCGTCCTGAAAAGGACGTTTGTTGCGTTGTGCCCGTTTACAGCGAAGCTGCGGTATTTGCGCCTTTCGGCCGACACATCCGACTTCCGCACTGCATTTTTGGGACCGGGTTTGCCTTCCCTCTTCGATCCCTACTCCTCAGCCAGACTGCAGTGATGCAGCCTGTTTCCAGGACCACCACGTGGAGGTGGAGTAGGGTCATGGTCAGCTCTGGTTCGCTGACCCTGACGCAGGCAGTTAAGCTATGGGTCACTTACTGCATTTCTCATTTTTGATGCGTCTTCTAATCTCTATACATAACTGAAAGCATAACTGCATGCTGGAGAATTATCAAATACCTGGCACTAAATGTCTATCACTGAAGGAATAAACTGGTTCAAAAACACTAGCAAACATTTCCACAAAATACACGTTCCTCCAGCAAGCTGATACTAGTGCTTTAAGTAAAAAGAAATCCTGCTACATTCAAGGCAACTATCTACTATAATCAATGTGAATATGGTAAAGTTACTGCAGAAGAAAGAACAGGGCACACCTTTTTATGAACATGTAAATTTCTATTGTAAGAAAATCCTCTCCCACAAAATTCACAAACAAAAGGCTTTATTTTTAAATGCACAGCATTAGTATGCCCAGACAAATCACGCCTAGAAATACACAATTTTCCACAGTACTGGCATGTGAATCCAGATCGCAGTGTGTGAGTCTGGTGCGCATCCTTTAAAAAGCTGCCAGCATCAGTTCCTTGCCAATGATTAACTGAAATAAGGCAGACAGATTTCAGTGCTTCTGGCTATTTATTAGATTCTTTAAATAGCCTGGGCCTACGGGTGGAATTATATAAATTTGTATTCATGAAATAATCCTGTTGTTTACCACTTTACATTGTTTCTTTCTAACTATCAACCACTGGATGGCTGCTTGCATTTTATAAATCTGGAAAACACTGAGCAAAAGTGTTAGGGCACACTTTTTTATGTGCGTGTAAGTGTTGAGTGTAAGAGAATGATTTCCCACAAAGCAGACACATGAAAGGTTTCTGTTTTAAATGAACAACATTGACATGCCCATCTAAATCACGCCTAGAAGTGTATTTCTTTCCACAGAACTGACAGGAAATCTTTGAACGAAACGCCCGAAGTCTGAAGGAATTTCTAAGCACTTGACTTTCAATCATTTCTTGAAATCCATGGTTTGCAGCAACTAGATTATGAAAAAAGTGAAGGGAGTGGGAGTGAGGATGCACAATGTCATATCTTTTGTATAATTAAAGTGCCGAAGAAAAGCACTGGGCTGGATTATTGATATTGGTGTGGCAGGGGTAGATAACATTTTTCAACTACATGCTGAACTGTAGTTTAAATTGCTAACTATTTCCTGGATGTGGCTTAATCTTGTGATCAAGTAGCATGATTCAATCTGAATCAGCACAACCCAATTCAAAAGTGCATGTTAGCCTCAAATAAGAAAACAAATGTGAAGTAAAACCATAGATTTGTTTTGATCAGCCATATCCAAATATCAGTAACTTGCAAATTGATGACTACACATTTTTGCATGAACATCTACACTATTTTTGTAAGAGAATCTTTTAGAACAATACAGACATTTATATGGTTTTATATTCAAATGAACAGAATTTACATGACCCATTAGTATTCTGGAGTTGACAAAGGCTTTGGAACAGATGTCACACACATGGTTCTTCTTTTTTGGATTCCCGCTACTCATAACCACTGGAGTCTGAATCTGAACTCGGGACCAATCCAAAGATTCTGAAGCAAAAGAGAATTAACAACAAAACAGGCGAAGTTCAAAAGGCGCAAATATTGATAAATATAAGGAAATAAACATAGCAGATACTTCTGTCTATAGATGTAAGAAGTTCATTATTTCAGAAAATGGGTAGCATACTTTAAAGTCACAGTACGTTTTTTGCATTACTGAACAAGAGAAAATCCACGTATGCATGTTTTTTTGTGATAGTCCATGCTAGTTTTATATGAAAATCCTTTCAAACAAAATGGACAAACATACGGTTTGGATTTCAAATGCTTTGAATTTACATGTCCTGCTAGAACTCTGCGACTGGCAAATGTCTTGTGACATATTTCACAAACGATGCTGGTTTTCTTAAGCCCGTGAAAGTTGGGGTCCGTGAAAGTCTGGTCAGTGGAGAGAGATGAAGAAATATCTGCCCAGCCTTCATGAGAAAAGTCTGCATTGAGAAAGTAAAACAGGACTGTAGTGAAAGACCATGACAGTAACCACAAGATGCAAAAAGCTCATCATATGTCAGAAAACCTGGGCTGTTTATGTTCTACTCTCACTACTTGATTTTGATAAGAAATAACTAGTACAGAGTGATTAGTAAGTAGTCATCAAAGGTTATCTAGAAAAAGTGTGTAATTTTCATATGGTATGTCAGACCCTTTTTGTAGACAAATGATTTAGGACACATTGTACATGAAAATGGCTTTAGATTCAAATGATGATTGTTGATGTGTCCTTCCAATTCTCGTTTGGCTGGGTAGTTCTTTTTACAGAATTCACACAGATAATTGCCAGTAACATCACGCTGAAGTCGAACGATACTTCCCATGCACTGAATATCTTTAAGTCTGGTCCTTAAAAATGAGTCTCCTGTACACATTAACAAAATAATGGTGTACTTTATGGAAAATGAAGTGAGGACCCGGGCTTTCTGGTCTCAATTCTAGACCTAAAAGAAATGGAACTGTTTCCCCAAGTGTCTAATCTAACTAGGTCTGAACGAGTCATTAGTTTCAACATTGAAGCAAATTTTACAAGTATTTTTAGTTTTCAAAGCTGAACTGCTGGTTACGAGGCCACGAGCAAAAAAATGTGCCAAATAAATTGTAATAATTATATAAAGAAATAGCGTAATATCCTTTTACATGTGTGTTATGCTGTAGAGTAAACAGTTTGTGTTTACAGTAAAAATTCTTGAAGACGCTCTTTCACAACTTACAGGATTTTAGAAATATTTTCAGTAATTTTCATTATGTACATCAACTGTCTAACAACATGACTAACTACACTGTGTACTTCTGTACTTTCTACTAATTTATAATAGACCTATTAGCATGTGCTGGACATAAAAAGAGTGCCATGGATAAAAATAAATAATTAAAATACATTTTATAAACCATTCATACAGATAATTTTTACATACAGTTCACTCAGAAAATGTGGTTTAATCGCCTATGGTGCTGTAAGCTTCTTTTATAAGCAAAACATTTACTACACTCAGAACACTGGAATGGTCTACTATTCAAATGTCTAACGTTCTTATGGCCATCATAATCTTTTCTTGCACTGAAGGACTTGTCACAGAATTCACAAACATAAAACCCAGTCCTACCACTCTCTGGACTGCAGTTTGAAAAATATGTAGACTGGTAAGAAAACACCTCAAGAACATGTTTATTTTCCATCATTCCTGGAAACAGACAAAAAGTATGGTCTGATATCAGGATACCTTATTCCTGTTTTAAAGGACACAGATTGGCCTGCAGGTGATAATCCTAAAGTCTGTAATATTTCTCTATTTCTACTTCACACAATTTGGGTAAAAATTTAATGTTTGAAACTCAGGTGATGAGAAAACATATACCCTTCACACGTGCATGTCACATAACAGCATTCGTTACACATCTATGTATACGAATTCCCAATTTAAAAATTTTGTTTTTTTTTTTACTGCAATTGACATGGCCTGCCTAAACTTCCCAGAAACAAATCTGAACTATATGCCTGGTGAGCATGTCTGCCCAAATCTGTTAATATACCCAAGGTACAACTAAATTATTTTTAAAACAGGTATTCAATAACAGAAAATGATAGTAGAAATAAGTTACTATATCTGAAAACAGATTTTCCAAAACTGTTAAGCTGCATAATTTAAAGGTGCTTGAGCACACTAGACATGGAAATGCCATAGAAATTACTAAAAATAGCACAGATAGTCAAAAACTTGCTCTGTATATTTTCTCTGTAATTATTTAGCACAAGAAAGTCACTGAAAGGTACTAAAAGACTATATTGTTTTAAAATTCTGTAAGACTACTCTGATCCTGTCACTATTACTTCCAATAGACACTGACATCAAGAACTTTTCTTCAGCTGTCTAATCGGCATTCAGACCTATTGTTTGCATCTCTTACCAACCTCTCTCTTGGTAAGAAAACGAGGTTGGTAAGAAAACGAAGATGGCTGTATACCGCTCCACCTATGCCCCAGTCTTGACATATGGATGCGAGTCATGGGCAATGACTACAACCCACAAAAGCTAGATCCAAACCTCAGAAATGAGGTATCTGAGGAAAGTGGTTGAAGTAACAAGAAGAGACATGGTACGCAACCAGACGATACGTCAAGGCCTTAAATCCTACCCCCTGCAGATGCAAGTAGAACAGTCCCAATTAAGATGGTTTGGCCATGTCTGCAGAATGGGAGAAGATCGGCTACCACGACAAGCACGGGAAACAAAGAGCCAGGGATCCAGACCCCCAGAGTCCGCTGGGAGGACAACATTAGACAATCTTTGAAGGACCGAGGACTAGAATGGAACCAGGCCAGGAGGAAGACAGCCGATAGGATAGTCTGGCGCTCTCTCTCTTCCAAACCTCTACACCTCACGGTAGAAGGGGAACGACTAAGTAAGTAAGTAAGTTTGCATATCTTCAGGCAGTCTGTGCCATGATGCAGAATCTCCCTCTATTAATTCTCATACTTTATTCCTCTATCTTGTCTATATCATGCATCAACCTTTACAATCATCTCTTATGTGATATATACCAAAGAGGACGTCCTGAAAGAAGCCTAAGTGCAAAGGATGCTCATTTCTGATGTTAGAAAGAAGCAATCCACTTTCTCTGAATATGTCATGAGAAGAACAAAGATGGATCACCTATGCCATCAGGCATGGTACTTGAGGAAGAATGCATTATATATATACATAATGCATTATATGTATACATATTGTTATATCTTTTGCTGTACAACCATATTTCCTGCATGACTCTTTGGTCTTGCATTTACTTGCACTCACAGTTCTTGTTAAATCATCTGCTTAATACTTTTAACATATTTTTTATTATAATTAACACTATCCATGATATCTTGACATTATTTTATAGCACGAGCGTTATGTGCTTTAATGTTTTTTAATTAGTAACTAACCAGTTTTTATATCTACAGGAATTTAAACTTCATGGAATTTAAACTTCATAAGAGTTGTTATAATCTGGTCTTACCTATCGGAATCAATCTCTGTTTCACAAACTACTATTAATGAGGTTGTTTGTTGTTGCTTTCTGCCGCTAATCTAATTTGAATGAATTTCATTGAAGGTATTTACATTTATGAATTTGTAAAACATTATTTTCTTATCACAAACTTCTCTGCATATTCAAATACCTCTCATAGTCTTGCTGAGCTGTAAGATGCACTGCAAATCTCACATACAGAACTACCATGATCATCAATTAAATAACGCTAAGATCACACACATGTGACCTGAATTTGTTTTTTAAACAAATGTTGAAGCTGTCGGAAATACTAAAGCCATCTACAAGAAGATTACAATATTTGCTTAATATCTTAACCTGCAAATCTCTATGGAGATGAAGAACAGGCCCACTTTCTCACAAGTGACATCACAGGAGATAAATATGATGAGGCTATGCATGTAAAACACAAGGCTACACAAACCATCACAGCAAGAACACATGATGTGTTTTGGTGCACGTTTCTTACATGGGGGCCAACTGCACTTGTAACAGCATGCTCCTCAAGGAGCAAAATGGACATTTCTTTAGTCAGGTTTTCCATGCTCAAGACCCAGCTGTGGTAACAAGACTTCCAACTAAAAATTTACAGCTCACAATCTGAACAAGACTACACAAAATGCTGCTTTGGCAGGAATATTTTTTTCAAGAATTCTATCATTACAGCAAGAATGCGCGAGTTTTTCCGTGGTGAATGGTATTGTATGAAGATATTATGCACTCATGAAACCATCACAATCAATGTGACAGCAAAGTCTGTTCGAAACCATGCAGCAAATTCACTCTGTTAACGACATAGCAGTGAAAGATGCAAGTGTCCATGTTGAAACTACAGTTTATCTGGCAGAGTATTGGCCATGCTGAGCAGGACAAAAACTTTGATGCCTTCTTTTTGTTCGTTTATAAGGAAACTTTTTTCCACAGAATTCACACGGATAGCTCACTTGAAGATGCACTGCATTTCGATGGTCCCTGCAGCTCATTTTTGTTGTAAAAACTTTGCCACAAAATTCACATGTATTATCAGGTGATAATGTGGACTGACACATTATGTTTTCTGTCTGATAGCAGTGAGAATCCATATTCCAACTGACTGAAATTAATAACATATCCTCATAAGATATTACTTCAATTGAAAATGGCAGGCATGTAAACATATTTCCCTTATCACAGATGTGCCTCTAAATGGGTCATATAACTAGCACCTCACATTTTCAAGTCTTTTTAATAAATATAACCTCTATACCTTTCAAAAGGTCAAACAAGAATGTTTAGACATCACTTAATTGTTTGACAGATGGGGAGGGGGGAAGGAAGGAGAGAGGAGGAGCTGACTTTTTTTTTAAAAAGGGCCTTTCGTTTTTATTTCATAAAAATGAGGTCATTGTGGCAGGGGTCTCAGAATGTCCATTAAGTTCACAACTTAATCCCATACATTAACATTTATACAACTAACTTTCCCAGTACCAAAATACAAATCTGACCCATTGTCTTTTGCCCACGGACTAATAAATATGTTTTTAATTAAGGTGTCAACTACTGTTACGGCTGCATTTTGTGCGTTACGGAGCTCGCATGTGTATAAAAGGAAATGCGTTCAAAAGGCACTGCAGAACGTGTTTTACAATTTTAATCAACCTTTTCCTGGATCTCGAAAAACAGTTACAACGCCTTAATTTAAAACCTAACTGAAACGGTGAAAAACAGCCAGGTAATGAAACCAACCAAATTTCAGGTTTATGAAGCTAGGAAGGCACATACTCCTCAAAGTTTTTTAAGTAGAGAGGAAAAACCAATAATGCTGGACAAGGACATGACAGATAATAATACAACCATTTTTCTAAGAAAATACAGGATTACATTAGAATTTAATTTCACTGCTTTAAATTAAAAAGAATATTTCAAACCCACCATTAGTATTATACAAAACTGCATATAGTCAAATATACTGTCCAAAGTATGGCTCTCAATACACTATACTACGGAAGCCTGGACTTTATATAACCAGGACTTTGGGCGTAACAAACTAAACGCAAATGCACAGTGCGAACGAACCAGCCATCCCAACAATCCAATCCTGTAGATATGCTGCAGCCAAAATGTTAATCCATGTCTAGAATGGGCTCGCAATTAGGCTAGACTGATTGATTTCTGGTGCAGCATAGCCTGCGCTGGGTGCAATGTATGATTCTGTTGTCAGGTTCAGGCACTGGGCATTCCATTTTATTTTATATCACAGGTCCTATTATTTTCCTTTGTATTCAGTCTCTTTCGCATTTGGTGTTTACAGTGTTTTTTATTAAAATAATTTTAAAAAAAAAGAAGTGAAAAAGAAAGTGCTTCTAAAGTTTAGTGCATGCAGTCAGCCCTAACTAAAGTTACAAGTGTATTAAAAAGGGGAGATGTTTCCTCAAAGAAAGGAGAGTCTGCTTTACATATGACAAGTTTTACTACTCATATAAGCATTAATTTTCACAAATTTTGATAACAATTTGAAAGCCTGACAAGAGTTAAAGTAGAACCCTTTCCTTGATGCTTTAAATTCAAGACTAAATTAACAGGAGCATTCCGAAAAGTTCTCATGGTCATTGTGAGACTTGTTTCTAATTTTTTTTTTTTAAATAAATCTCTTGCATAAGTGTTTTCCCTTACAAGAATCTCTTGTCAACTCCAAATTGCTACATGTTAATGCCAAAACGAAATTTAAAAAATCATGGGAACCATGTGAACTTCTGAGTTTACCACCTGCCAGCCCAGGCCCTCTCCAACAACAATTTGTAAATCTATGCAAATAGATCAAATGACAGAGGTGAATGTACTGAAACTTTTATCATTTTGGACATGCTTGCAGCTCTTTAAACTTTCCCATTCACCAATGTCTTTTGTTTAGTTTTATCAATATAAATAGGCACCTTAAGTAAACAAATTAAGCCTTAACAACAGGGGAAAAAAGCTGTCCTTTTACTTTTAAAATATGACTTATCTTTAGATTGCCGAAAATGTAACTAAAATGTGGACAAAATTACAATTATTTTCAACAGACATTCAAGTACAATTTAAACTTAAAACAAAAGATATCTTTGTAAGCTTTAGAAATTGCTTTGTTCCCCATGTTATGACTGTAAACAGGGAGGAATGTAAAGATAACGAATTAAGTAGACACATTAAATCTAAATTGAGAATTTTCAGTATTCACCTTTGATAACAATATTTAACATCAAGACTGGTGAAAACCTGGTGGGGTGTAACAGAAATCCTTGATATGATCCCCAAGATGAAAATAATGAAACATTCCCTGAAATTGTCACATGACATTATTTCTAAAATATTCTTAACAATATGAGGTACTGTGAAAACGACTTGAAAATAAAATGCATGAATGAATCTAAAATGATTTTCACATGTCAAGGTATAAGTGGTGTGAACAGATGAATTCTTGCATTAAATGTTACATAGTTCATTTGCAAATGTGTGTATATGGTGGGGTGGGCTGCAGTATGTAGCGTATTTTCTTTAACCAACATCACACACATACAATGGAATTCCTTTATTCTGATACTTTGTAAATAATGATGCTACAGCATGATTCCAAAGTACAATTCCTTTGCAGTGTATATTGTCATCTCAGACAGGACCATGGATATCTTAAGAATACACACTACTTTCAGAATATGCTTCTCAGTTGATTCCTGGATTCCTTCACTACGATTATGTCTTTATCTACTCCTTTATTTTTTTTAGCTCATTAAATAGCATGGCATTTTCTCTGCTTTAAGAAGCATTAGTTAAATTTTGGACTGGAGCTGACCTTTAACCTGGCTAAAAAGTTTGGATGATAAAACTATTTCTCTTGCATTCTGTTCAGTTTCCTATAGTGTTACTAAAATAGCTGAGCTCTGGTGGGTGGTGGTGTTGTTGGTTGTGAGTAGTTCTCTCTATCCTAAAACAAATTCAGTTCTACAGCTGCTTAGCCAAGACAAATGCTATAATTAAAGCTTGTTATGTGCCACACATCCTGAAAACTGACTGAAGCTGCAGACAAACTTATTTTTTGTGCAAAAAGTAGATTTGTGTGTGTAAACACTCATACACATGAAAGTATAGATGTATGTATGTATTCAAATATATACATACACACACACACATACATCCTGGCAGCAATATAAAGGAAGACAGTTATTTCAAAATAAGAATGGAGGCCAAAAACAGCTTTCGTTGAACTGGGAAATATGTGGCAATCACAAGAAATCAAGTCCAACACAAAAATAATTTAACTGAAATGTCAAGGTAGCATTAATGTATGGCTCTGAAACATTGAGACAGCAATACAAAAGAGTCGTGATACAGTGGATCCCTTCTCACTGCAACATCCCTGGAAATGAAGAGGCTGACAGATTGGCAAAGGAAGGGGGAAAGCTTCCTCAACTTGACACAAATATAACTTGTGAGGAGGCCAAGAGTTTTATCAAGCGCAGGTACAGGCACAAGTGGGAAGAAGAGCATCCAGGCCACACAAAGAATGATCCGTATTACCAGCTCAGCAGAAGTGAACAAGTGGTAATCTTCAGACTTTGCACAGGTCGTAACAGATTGAGATACCATCTATTCAACAAATTAAAGATAGGAACTACCGATGAGTGTGACTGTGGCACTGATAAAATGACCGCCGAACATCTGCTTCAAAGGTGCCCAACATATGAGGAACAGAGAAAATGCATATGGCCATCACCAGTACCATTCCTGGAGAAAATCTACGGAGATATCAACAGCCTCAGGCTGACCACTGCTTTCTTTGAACTTACTCAAGTTGACATCTGAGGGTGATTGAAGAAGAAAAAGAAACATTGAGAAAAAAAAATGGCAACCAAGAAGCTACTGACTTTCATAAACAGGGGTTTGTCCACAACAGAAGGACTGAAATGGTTGGCCCAAAACACCACTGTTGAACTGATGGAAAGAACCAGTCTATTCCAGTGGAACAGGGCGCAGGCACTGAATAGGACACACACTGAGGAAACCAGATGATCACATTAAAAAGCAGACATTCTGGAATCTCCTGGTTACCAGAACTAAAACAAGTGGAATGGAGACATGATATGGAAGGGATGAAGAAGATATGGAGAGACCTTGAACAGATGGCACAGAACCAGAAGGAAGGATTGGCATGAATTTGCTGAAGGCTTATGCTCCAATAGGAGCTGAAAGGTAATGACAACAATGGCATCAACTAAAAATGTAAATGGCCTTCTATGGACAATGAAATGGCAAAATTAGCACTAAAAGAAAAGGCGTTTGTGTGATTTACAACAGCGATTTCAGGAAACCATGGACAGTGTCTACAGTAGCCACAGTTTTATTTGCAAAAGAGGTGACATATAATTTATGCAAGAAATGTACTAAGCTAAATGTTGGTTTCTATACTCCAGGAGTGCCCAAACTGACATAAATTAGAAATTAAAACAAAAATGAATGCATTTTTAATTAAAAACTGGTCCACATGAGCTTCTCGACTATCATGCAGGTACCACAATCTGCGACTTGCCCGATTCCATGGCGCCAGTATAAAGGAACTCCACACATAAACTACCTCTGTGTGTGTGTGCAATGCGCACAAGCGTGTGTATGTGTATATGCTCATGTATCTTGTTATGTCCTAACAAGCAATAAATGCAGTGTGTACATAAATATCCAGCTAACATTTCAGTAATCTAATAAACTTATACTGCTATATGTCTGTAATTAAGAAATGTACACAGACTCATATGTACACACATGTGCATGTACATTAGTGTGTGTATACACAGGGGTCAACAAATCCCAAGTGCCAGGTAGCCTGGAAAACCACATTTTATTTTACCACTTTCAAGACTATTATATTAATTTTTTTTTAAATAAACTTTTGCTGAGGCTTGCCCCGTTCACCCTAGACACATGACCTGCTGGCTATATTAGGGTCATGTCCTAATATAAAAGACCTAGTGTTCTTTACCCATCATTAGATACCAGTTTTATAGTTTGCCATTCTGTTATGCTATCATGAGAAACCAGTTTAATAGTTCTATAAATATTTTATTTCTGAGATATTTTTTGCTTCCTTACAACAGAAGCAACTAATAAATGTTTATCTGATTAACAGCTAAACAAAATTCCCACTCTATTTCTGAACTGGAGCACAAAAGTGAACTGCTACTTTATTTGAAAGTGAGCGATAAATGACATATGTTGAGCATAAGCAAAACTCAAATTAGAAGGAGCTGTAATAAAGTTAACAGAAGCCACTGAGAGAATTCTCTAAACAAATTATGAATGTTCATTTGCAAACAAAACTGAATTATGATGCTGAAACAGAAGATGACTTTTCATTATCAGCATATGAAAGAAGGAGCACAATGACTGGCTAAATCACTAATTTGAAAGAATTCTGCAGCTAATACTGTTCCTTTTAACATTAACAAAGCCTATTTTTTTTTTTTTGCAGACAAATTTCAGTTTCACTCAGACAACACTGATTCAACAATAAATGTTTTGACAGAGCCAAGAAAGCAGGAAAACAAAACACACAAGCCAGGAAGAGAACAAGAACAGCCAAAACTACAGTAAACAACATGAGACCATTTTAACATCGAAATGTATTAAAATAAACAAGGAGTCATATGTTGTTACACATACACTTTTCATCACAGTATGTTGTAGAAACATGGAAAATGAAAAAGTAACTAAATGCAAGCACTGAGGAACTTGACATGAGTATTTGTAGTATCATACGCCTGTTGATATTTTTTTCTGACAGCACTGGTATGCCCTTTTACAGTGTAAATATGCAGATCATATTGTATACTGTTCCTCATTGTACTCTCTACCTTTATCCACTCTGCCAACTTTATGTGGCTTTGACAGTAACAACTTTGCTGTACATAGGCAAAGCGTCCTGAATTCCAATGCTCATCAGTTTTTCCACAGCCAAATGATGCACTTTCAGCTGTTTCAAAAGTCATTTAAGTACCCTTGTATTTTACTGTCCCTTCAGGCAGTTGTTTCAGTAAATCTTACACTGTGATGGCCACCGGATCTCTTGTGCTGACTTCTGCAGTTTTAACTTTTGCTTGAATCCATCATGTCTCAATTTCATGATCAGGTCATCATATTTGGCCATTCTTAAAGCATGTGTACAGAATCTGGATTCAGATGTTATTTATCTAATTTTGTAAAGTCAAGAAAACAAAGATATCATAGAAAAACTAGGAATGAATAGAAAATTAATGAAAGCTCAAAATTAGATATAATATTTTGGACATTTAAAGAGACTTAAAATTCCAATGAAAATAAAAAGAAGGAAAAGCTGACCTAACGGGTAAGAATTGACAATACTATGGGAAGATATCAACAGATGGACAGGAAATGGCCTATCAGAGCATACCATCAAAGTAAGACACTGAACACATTGGTGATCAATTGCAGTGAACCTTGTATATGAAAATGGCACTTGATCCAATCTGATCTGATGCTCAGAACAAAAATGCTTTCAATGTATTATAAGCAACACATTTAGCAGGACGCTTGAAAAGATAAGAACTGGAACTCATGTGTCATTTCACTTCTTACTGGCTATAGATTTTGAAAATAAAATCAACCAAGAGAATAGAAATCTGTGGAGTCTGACAAATAATTGTGATTATCTCCTACCTAAAACCATAAACAGATCAAGGGCTACCTTAAAAAAAACTACAAATACCTGATGAGAGGACACAGCAAATTGATGTTAAATATGTTAAGAAAAGACAAAAGATCATTAGAATAATTTTGTGGCAAAAGATGATCAGATTGCACTAAAGAAATATCCCTATAAGAGGTGGGTTCGAGCATATCGCCTGGCAGCAACAGAGACAAAGCTTTAGAAACTTACTAAAATAAGAACAGAAAGGGGGGAAAAAAGGCTTTTACTGCACTGAGAAACATAAAGATCACATGAAATTCTAATGCAATATAACACAAATCTCCAACTCAATTGTCCTACTATATGGCCCTGAACCATGGAAAACAGCAAAAACCACCAAAAAGTAAACTTTCATTAGCCACAGCAATGTCACTCATAAAGTTAATATTCTCTCCGGTATCCATTCCTGCTTTACAGCTTCTCCTTCCCTCAAAAGAGTTGGTAATTATTGCTTTATACTTTTTCATTTGATGGCCTGTCCACAGTCCGAATTCTGCTTTCTCCTTTGGCAAATCTCTACCTTCGCATTTCCACACATCTTGCAGGAGGTAGCAATCTACTGTACTTTCACTGTTTAATCTACTGATGGTTTCTATTAGTGCTTCTGATAGATTGCCTAAATACATTTTATGATTCCTTTCAGCCGAAGTAAGATATTAATGCCTATTGACAACTGGCCGTTTGGTACCAAAGCCTCAATCCTTGTGCACAGACTCAAAACGAACTGTGAAATTAACAGAGGTAACCATTTGAAACTAAGTTTACGAAAGATAATTACAAAATGATGTAAAATTAATGTTAATTAACAACGAATTAAATTACATTATAATTTTTTTAAGGGCATTAATTTACTCATCTACAACAGTTTCATATAAATTATATCTAGAGTGACTCCGGTAGCAACCTTCTGAAATGTTAATTTTAGATGTGGCTCCTACATTTTTATAAAATTTGATGACCCCTGTGTATGTGTGTGTGCAGCAGAGTTTAAATGTTAAACAATAGCGCATGAGCAGCAAATGTGTGTTTTAAGGTGAATTAGAAGAAATGTATTAATACGCCTGTGAGACGCTCTTGTCACTGTATTAGAACATGACAAAGGTAAAATCTATTTACTGCAGGTACTTTACAAACCACCAGGTCTTCATCAATGACTGTTTAAAAACTTTAACTTACAGTTAAGAAAACACTCCCTCTTTACAGTCATAGACATTTACAAACATTACATGTTTACTTACCTCAACAACTCATGTGCAATGTTTTGCATTACAATTTAAAAACAAAAAATGACAATGCAATTTTGGGTCCTTCTGTGACTGCTGTGCCTCATGACGAACCCTCAAAATTTTTAGACTGGTTTGAGCAAAGGCACACAGATCCTTTAACTTTTGTTGAAGACTTCTTGTGCCATTCGACAACAAATTGTATTAGTAGATAAAATCATGTTCTAAAATGTAATAAACTTTAACAGAGGTCGTAAGAACAATCAACGCCATCTGCCAATGCCAAATGTCTTGATTAGCATTTCAGCACATTTGTAAAGTGAACACAAATGAACCCAAAATTGACACTGCTGTTCAAATATTTTGCAAAGAGTAATCCAAGTCCATACAGTATAACACATATTTTTCAAGAATTTGTATATCTTTATTTCATCAAGCATTCTTAATTTCAGGCAACATGACCTGTTTATTTTTAACACTTTTCCAGAGTATTCCCTGCATTTATCATCGGTAATTCACAAAGAATTATAACCTAAATTCATTTAACTTTTATTATATGTATGTGAAGAAACGGGGAATTTTTTTTTTAATCTAATGCATATATGCGTATGTGGAAACTTTCAGCACACAATAAGCACATAAGAGAGACAGGAAAAAGTACTGTTATGCCATCCATGAATTAATCAACAGCCAGCCTGCTTGAATTAATGAATCTGCAACCTGGCTGGCAGAATTTCCTTGTCACAGGAAAGAAGCTACACAATCAACCCTTGCAACCTTCATCCATGTACAGATTAGACACACAAAAAAGTTTAATTTGCAAGCTTTAGCCAACAGCACAATTCCATACCTTTATGGAAAACGGACAAGACCACACTGCTTATTGTCTTGTGAAGAAAACAAGAGCCAGAATAGCCACCCAAAAACATTGGAACCAGAGACAAATATCTAGGAGATATATTCTACATTTTCCAGTTTCACAACTGAAATTCTATGTATTGGCCTTTCAATATTACTCACTTCAAAATATACTTTTTTAACTGAGAATAACAAATTAAACTTGTAATCTGGGTAAAATCTTTTATAGTACTTCTTAGCCCAATTTCGGAAGCCGCGGTAGCATAGTGGTTAGTGCACTGGCTTCCTAGCTCAGTGGTCTATGGTTTGATCCCCAGATGAGGTGGGATTTTTTTAGGCCACAAACGGCTTCTTGGTCGACCCAGCCCCAAATGGGTACCAGAGCAACTCTGGGAAGGTTAAGGCGGCCGGCATGATGCTGACCACATCACCCCTAGTGTGCCGACGGTCAAGAAAATATGGGCCTAACACCATATTCCCAATATGCCTCAATGGGCGTGTAACGGGATCCCTTACCTTAGCCCAATTTCACTGCGTTGTACCAAACCCTAGCCATTCTAACAATAACGAATAATTAATATCATATGAATTTAAATTCAAGACAAAATGAAAATACTAGCCAAGGGTGTAATTATCCTCACAGACAAAGGTTCACTTCCATATTTGCATATTATAGCATTGTGCATAGCTGGTGGTCATATAAAAATGACTCCATGGAATTCCCAGGGTAAGACAGGCAGAGGGAGACCAAGGAACACATGGAGAATAGAACTGGAGACAAGACATGAAGGGAATGAATACAACAATAAAAGACCTTGGGCTGATGGCATGGGACAGGAAGACTTGGCATAAATTTGTTGAATTTGTGTGCTCCTTGGAGAGCTGAAGAGTGATGATCAGACAATTTCCTTTGACAAACACAATAAGAAGTCCAGTTTAGTTGTACTGGGGTAGTTAGGAAAAATGGTGTAATAAAAGCCTTTTAAAAGTTGGTTTGTTCTAAAAAAAATAGCAAATGTCATGACATGCATTAATGCTCTCTGCTACATGAAATATATAAAACAACTAACATCATTAGCCTTTAGCATTTTTCGAAAATTATAACATGGAGAACTATCTTTTGATAAACTGTATGGACTTGGGACAGCCAAAGAGTCAGCACCAGGAGTTGGTATGTTATGTCCCAATTTTAGCTAGTTATCTCTTTTGCTCTAGTCCAACAACCGTCATATTTTCATCTAAAGGTTTGAGCCTCTAAGATGAAATTAAGAAAGTAATATACGAGGGGCGTTCAGAAAGTAATGCACCACATCGTTTTTCTCAGGAGCTGTTTATTCAAAAAGCATGAAATTTATACACAATATACATGGATATGTCATGTAAACATCGGTATTATTCAACATAATCCCCATCAACTTGTACGGCTTTATGCCAGCGCGAAACAAGTGCATGTATTCCTAGCCCGTACCAGATTTTGTCTTGATCATGTAGCCATTTCTTCGTTGCATGAAATACTCCTTCATCATCTTCAAACCTTGTTACACGGAGTGCATCTTTAAGTGGACCAAATAGATGAAAATCAGAGGGTGCCGAATCGGGACTATAGGGTGGGTGGGGTAGTACAGTCCAACCCAATTTGGTGATTGCTTCCCGTGTTGCCAGACTTGTGTGAGGGTGCGCATTGTCGTGAAGGAGAAGCAGGTCTGGTGGATTCTTGTGCGGCCATACTCTGCGAAAACGTTGATTGAGTTTTTTCAATGTCTTAATGTAAGCTTGCGAATTGATTGTCTCTCCTCTTGGCATAACGTCCACAAGAATCACACCTTCAATGTCCCAAAAGACAGTGATCATGACCTTTCCAGCTGAAGGAATTGTCTTGAATTTCTTTCTTCGTGGTGATTGCGGATGATGCCACTCCATTGACTGTCTTTTTGTCTCAGGTTCAAAATGATGTGCCCAGGTTTCGTCACCTGTAACGATCTTAGCCAAAAAGTTCTCTTCATCAGCACTGAAACGCTCCAACAATTCAGAAGAAATTGCTTTCCTTTGCAATCGGTGGTCATTTGTGAGACTTCGAGGAACCCATCTTGCGCAAATCTTAGAAAATCAGAGAGTTTTTATAACTGCATTTGCACTACCAATGCTGACTGACAGCTGTAAGGCCAATTGTTGAGTAGTGATTCGCCTATCAGTAAGAATAATGCCCTCAGCGCATTTCAACATTTCTGCGTTGGTGGCTGTGGCAGGACGTCCACAGCGCGGCCGATCAAGCAGCTCCATATCTCCACTTCCTGATTCTTTGATTCTCGGAACCCAGCGACTGACTGTACTCCTGTCGACTGCAAAACTTCCATACACATCACATAGACACTTGTGAATGTTCACAACAGTTTCCTTCTCTGCAACGAGAAATTCTATCACAATTCGCTGCTTATAACGCAAGTTGCTAACACGCTCCATTTCAACAGTTTAGGGCAGCCGTATTATTTGCCTGGTTGCGGTGCAATTTGGTGCACACAATTGGCACATGCCATATTTGAAGTGTGCAAAATTTCATGCTTCTATCTTCATTATTAGCTGAGAAAAACGATGTGGTGCATTACTTTCTGAACGCCCCTCGTATTTTATATTCCTGTAAATAATTAAAAATAGATCTCATCAGTGCTAACTGTTTGACCATCAATGAAAATGGGTAAATAAAATTTAGCACCAACCTGATGGATCTCCTGAGCTTTCTTCATTTTTTGAGGATTGTCCTGAATTTGAACTATACATGTGTGAAGTACTGAAATTTGATCTCTGAGATGCCCCAAAAGCTCCAGAGCCAGCATAACTTCCAGGAATTGCTTGAGTGGACTGATATGGATACACCGAGTCATCACCATGAGTTCTTTCATGACCTGCAATTACATGTTTTCATCAGTTTGCTGTGAATTAAATAAATACATATATAAACATGCTCCTGACATATCTCTCAAACTCCCACATTTGCTTGCACAGTGTGCTGCATATTTACTAGCATAACACGCTTTCAGATGCCTGATTCACCTAATGACTGAGTAGAATAAAATACTCAAAGATACAATTTTCAAATTAACTTACATAATTTTTTTTTTCCAAATGCAATATAGCATTTATGACCAAAATTACTCTAAGAAAACAATAAGCTACTCATGAATAAATGTTAAAACAATGAACAATACTCATAACAATATATAATCCTACCAAGGGTCGAACACAGGGCAGGTGATAGAAACAATACTGACATACCAACCTTAAAGTTATAACACTGGATTGTTTCCTTCTTTTGTTTTTACATTAATTTTTAAAATAATTTTTGCTCGTCAATGTTGTAATTTAAATAAGAATTTTTTTTTTTAAAGTTCCAGAAGTGAAATTGTCCAATGCTATAATTTGACTAAGAAGACGTGTACATCATGAATTATGTATAAACATGTAAACACATTAAACACTAAAAAAATAAACAGCAACTAAACCAACAAAAACAGTACGTACTTCGACTACCCGACTGAGAACAGCTTGAAGATGGACCAAACTCCTCTTTGATAAATGTAACATCAGTGTCAATGGTGGGCTTAATGTCTCTCTCCTCTGATTCATCAGCCAAAGAATTGTCATCATCAGGATGAAAAAAACTCTGCTGATATGCTTCACTCAATTGTGATCCATGGGGAACATCGGAGCTTTGAGCGGCATGTGAAGGTCCGATATCGGCAGCTGGACTGGGTGCAGAGGAAATGCTGTTCTCACTGGCAGGATTTGAAAGCTGCGATGGAGCGCTCTGTTCTAAAATTTCACTTCTACTCCTTTTATGTTTTGGAGATGTGGGTCCAGATTTTGATTGAGATTGCTTATAAGATGGAGAATATGGGCGCTTTGCACTCTGAGAATGGGGTGAATTCTGATTTATGCTTCGTGATGGTGGCATAGTTCCCACATTTGTACTTTTTGGTTCTGTTTGAGAACCACTATAGATATCCGATTCCTCTTCATTTTTTGAGTCTATTTTATCGGAATCCTTTGCTGTTCTTTTGACCTGAGGCTTGGGCTTTTCTGCTGGTTGTGCATGAAAGCTATTGCTTATGAATGTGACACTGTTTTCATCTGTTTTGCACACCTTTTCATTTAAAATGTAGTCTATCGTCTTGCCTGTATCCACACTGAGATACAGATGACCTATCACTTGAACACCAGAGTCGAACTCTACATATCCATTACAGAGTGACTGAAGAAACTTGGCCAATGATGATATAAACTTGGTAGATGATTCATAATCCATCCTGGCTGCACCAATTAGTTACTAATAATCTGGTAGAAATTTTTAAAAAGTCTATTAAACAAAATATATAATGAGACTTAATATTCAGATCCATCAGACTTTGAGTTACAAATTTCAAATACCAGCAGCACATAATTTCTAAAATATTAATATACTGATTACATGGTGGATTTTTCTTCTGATAAAACTTTTCTATTTTTGCAAAACTAGCAAGAAGCACATATCATTTATTACTCTCCTTAAATCTGTTTGCTTGCAAGTGTGTATGTGTGAGAGAAAGAGTCTTAATGAAAAATTCAATGCACAACTTGTCTGTACTGGATACTAAAGAGGAGAATTAATCTGCTACTTTAAAAACAAATTACTCAAAATACCTTGACAGGGTTTAGAATATGAAGGGGAAAAGTGTGACAATGCTGGAAACATGCTCTGGATATGCTGAGTGAACAATGTTTGAAAAGAAAACTCTCTCGTCAGGTAATAAAGTTGCAAATTTGTCTGACAGTGACGAAGATATGAATCAACAACCAGCTGATTACATTTTCTTTGAGACAGGTGTGCATGAAGGATTTAAGGATGAATCAGAAATCAACAAACTAAAAGAGTTGAGCTGGGAATATACTTTATAACCATGTGTCCTGACTGGATTGCAACCAACTATTCAGTTGATGAGTAATGCTCTTCACAGCTGATATACAAGAAACAAGCCAGATGGGTAATTAAAATTGCATTTGTTTAAAAACAATGTAAGTTAACACTTTGCGTAGATTACGACCCAGCCATATCAGTGATTTGTACCTGTCACTGGTTACACTCAAAGTGAGAAATGTGTGTTACATAATTCACTGTCTAAAAATATATATAAGCCTTCAGCACAATTCCAATTATTCAAATTAATGCATGACAAAGGTTGTTTGGATAATCAAAATTTTAGAATACAGTAACTGGATTAAGGATAAATAGTCAACCCTCGCTATTAGCGTGTTCGCTCATTCATGCAAGATAAAGTGTAACCCATATTTTGCAATTTGCAGGCATCTCACAGGTATTTGCGACCATGGGCAGTTGGCACAAAATTTCGAGATGCCTACCACGCAGCATCGCAGATGGGGCCCAACAAGGAGAGGTTGCTTCCTTGTTCTCACGGCTTTCGTTGTGTTTACGTGTCTTTGTCGTGCATCTTTTCATCCACGTTTTTGCAGTTTACGCTCTTTTTGATTATTTCTGTAATTAATAATGGCATCCAAGCGTAGTGCAAGTGTGTTGGCGAGTGTGCCTAAGCGCAAGAAGGCTGCGATGAGCCTCAGTGATAAAGTACGTGTGTTAGATAAACTTCGTTCTGGGATGTGTTTTCCTTACATGTTTTCAATGTTAATGAAATGTTCTTTATTCCTCAATTTTGAATGTTCTGTGTATATGCTTTCAATGTTTGTTTTCCAGGGATTTTTTAATAATGTGTGTGTTTGCGTGTGGATGTGTGAATAAGTAGTGACAGTGTGAGTGAATGGGTGAGTGAGTATTGGTACACCAAACGATTGTTCATACTGTACTATTACAAAGAAAACAGTGCATGAAATACATTTATAAAATGCATAGTTTAATAATGAAGCTGTTTTTTTTTACAAGAAGGGTACACGAAATGCTGAGTTTATGGTGTTCGGTAGTAAAAGTATGGTGAACAGAGTCCCGCAGGAACCTAACCCCCTTTTTCCCATAGGATCAATGGTTCCATATATGAGGGTGTCTGTATTCATGGGGTTTTCAAGGAACCTAACCCCCGTGAATAGCGAGGATTGACTAAACTTGTATCCACAAGTTAAAATAAAATTAATTAATTAATGCACACTTGAAGACACTGTTTCTTCAGAGACTTCAACTGAGAACGTAGTGTTGAGTTCTAAGATTGCTTAACACTTTGCTGACCAGCGATCCGGAGCATTAATGTCTCCCATTACCAAGGGTGTTTGCAGATTTCTTTAAAAATAACTGTTTTTTTTTTTAAATTCATAAAAAATTGAAAAACAGACATAGGGTTTTGAAATTTTCAGAGCGCCATTATGAATGGTTGCTACATCTATAAAAATATATTTTATGCAAATTGGTCACATGATCATGGCGGCCATCTTGAATTTGTGTGGCTATTTATAGAAATTTCAGGAGATGTTTTAAAACCATGATATTTTTCCAGTGTTTAGTGAATTTGTTTGATGTCAGTGCAATAAAATGTTAGGGGACATTGATGGCAATGAAGAAAATAATCTTAATTGACGTACTGATTTAACGAGTTGATAAAAACGATGAACTAGCAATCCAGTGCATTAATGTCTCCCATTAACAAGTTTGTTTGCCGATTTCTTTAAAAATAACTGGTTTTGTTTTAAATTCATAAAAAATTGAAAAAACAGACATAGGGTTTTGAAATTTTCAGAGCACCATTATGAATGGGTGCTACATCTTTAAAAATATATTTTATGCAAAATTGTCACATGACCCTGGCGGCCATCTTCAATTTGTATGGCTATTTATAGAAATTTCAGGAGATGTTTTAAAAACCATGATATTTTTCCAGTGTTTAGTGAATTTGTTTGATGTCAGTGCAATAAAATGTTAGGGACATTGATGGCAATGAAGAAAATAATCTTAATTGACGTACTGATTTATTAATAACCATGTATTTCAACATAAAAGGCTCATAAAAATTGTGAATAAAATGCAAAGAAAATTTAATTTTTATATTGTCTTTTTTGAGTGTATTCTGTGTCTGCGGCATCTGACAATGAGTGTTTGTGAATGTTTTGAATAGTTACATACCTCTAGTTGGAGTCTGAGCTGCTTCCTTCATTAACTGGGGTTGAAGTTGTAGCTGTAGGCCTCTGCAAGAGTCTTTGTCTGGATCGTTGATAATCCTCGACTGTGTGGTATAATTTGAAGCACGGTATCGTGCATAGAGGTACATTGCAATCTGGGCAGTACATGACAGTCTGGCTTCTTTTCCCTGCAGCCTTACACACTTTACAGTCTGGTTTGTACCTTGCCCTTTCATATTTATCAATGAAGTGGCGCTCAGTAAGTCGTGTTGTTGTGACTTGTGGTTTTGAAGGTGTCACATTGCGTCGAAGAATAGCAGGTTCAATAAGAGCGAGACTGACATCCTGCCTGAACTTCTTTGCTGTGATCTTTTTTGTAGAGTTGGCAGTGTTGTAGGTTATGTGCCCATTAACCAGGGCAGTTTCAACTAAGAAATGATATAATGGCAGGTACCATTTATATGATCTGTGTGGGTAGGGATAGCTTGCACCCAGTTGGCCGAAGTGGTCGACACCTCCCATACTTTTGTTGTATTTTTCTGCTAGCACTGGCTTCTGAATTGTTCTGCCCTCAGGTATTCCTCATTTTCTAACTGTCTTGTCCATAACATCATTGGAGTGAACAGTAGATAAAAGATTAACTCTCTTTTTGTGTCATGCCAGGTAACTGCCAACATGCCTTTATCTTCTGTGGCACAAAACACAGGATGATCTGCCTTTTTCAATTTGAGTTGCTTTTTTCTTCAGTGCTTCAGGAAAATGCTTCCTATTCTCAGCTACTGTTCCACATGCACACCAATCTGAATTTCTTTCAGCTCTTGAAATAAAGCTGAGGCTGAATAAAAGCTGTCGGAGTAGAGAATATGTCCTTTGTTGCCCTCTCCATCAAGAAGATCTTTCACAACCCTGGAAGTTGCCCCAACAGAACCTTCATCATTTGCCTTACCAGTATAAAATTTTCAATTTCAGGCAGTATTGTGTTTTAGCATCAGTGAGTACAAATACTTTTATTCCCCACTTTGTGGGTTTTGCTGGCAGGTATTGCTTGAAATATATTCTACCCTTGAACCTCACCATCGATTCATCTATTGACAACTCCCGCCCAGGTGTGTAGTGTTGCTTATATGTAGGCAAAATAATATCCAGTAAGGGTCTGAGCTTGAAGAGGGGGTCATACCCAGGCTGCCCCCTCTCAATTCTGTTATCATTATTATTAAAATGGAGATTTCTGTGGAGCTGTTGGTACCTGTTCCGACTCATGACCCTCGAATATGGTGTATCATTCAACCAAAAATTCTTACACCAGTAGTCTGAGACTGCTGGTTTGCAACACATTCCCATACCAATCTGAAGGCCTATGAATGCAGAAATTTCAACTGTATCAGTTTTTATCCCAAGTACGTTTCTTGTACTTAGCATTTCCTGTGTACTGAGAGAGGTGATTTTCTCCGTACCTATTCACTTCGTCAGTGATCAGATCTATGGCAGTGTCGGGGAAAAAAAGTTTGAAAAAATCAATTGACTTAAAGTCAGATGTGTCTGTCGTGACACCTTGTTGTTCTTCTTATGAAGGAAGCATGTCAAGCTCAACAAGTTCGTTTTGAGCAAGCTTTCTCCATCTCCACAGATTATTTTGATGTGCAGTCTTGCTGTGGTCTCTTGTGCCACGCCCATCTCCTGCTTCAGATGTACCTACATCACCTTCATCTAATCCAAATTCGTTATCGCTGCTATCAGTTGCGTTACGATTGAGTGATACATCTCTACTTAGCCATGAGATATCACTTTCGGCCCCAGATTCGCTGCCAGAGTCAGAATCATCTCTGTTATAAGTCTGGCTACCATCATCACACATGATGAAAACAAAGAATGGGCTCTTGTACTAAAAATAATGAAATTTTAATCAAAACTCCGCTATAAACAGCGATTCACGATATCATTCATGGGCGCAGCCATTTTGGAATGTTAAAAATACCCGGATGAGGCTTGTTTCGTAAAACTATCGATACGGCTGTCTGTTGCGTTGGTAGACTTACTAATTCGACTTTCGTCGAATCTGGTCAGCAAGGGTTTCAACCGGAAATTCGACTATCGTCGAATTTGGTCAGCAAAGTGTTAACCATTCCTGCTGGTTTTAAAGTCTGTATTACATCCTATCACTTTATTAACCTTAGCTTTCTCACACAAAAAATGGGTCCTAAAATTGACTGTTTTTGATAAACCGTTTGTATATTGCTTCTTCTGCATTGTCGTGGTCAGTCTGTTTTCATCGTTTTTCTGCTAGAGTTACTACCATGATCACTTTCCATTACAGAAAAGAACTGAAGAATTGGGCCGAAGGGAAGCATTGTGAACTGGTGGGTGAGGGTTATGTTGTTTAAATGGGGGAGGTTGGTGGGATGTTTTTTTTTTTTGGGGGAGGGGGGTGGGGGGGGGGGGGGGTGGTGGGGGTGGGGGGGAGGGGGGGGGTGGTGGGGATGGGGGGGGGGGGGGGTATGGGAAAATGGGGGGGGGGGGGGTATTGGTGGAGTTTTTGGGGGGGGGGGGGTGGGGGGTGTGTAATGGGGGGGGGGGTTTGTTTTTTCTTTTGGGGGGGGGGGGGGTGTTGGGGGGGTTTAAGTTGGGTGGGGGGGTGCCCTGGTGGGGTGGGGGGGGTTTGGGCATTTTGGGGGGGGGGGTTTTATTGGGGGGGGGGGGTGGGGGTGGTTAGGCATTAGTGTTGGTTGGGGGGGGTTTTTGGGGGGGTGTGTTTTTTTTTGGTTTTGGGTGTGGGTGTCTGCATTTTTTTTGGGGGGGGGGGGGGGGGGGGGGGGGGGGGGGGGGGGGGTTGTTGGGGGGGGGGGGTTTTGGGAAATTGTTTGGTATTTTTCACAAATCTGGGTGGGTGGGGGTTTTGGATTTTCATGGGTGCGTTGGGGACCTTGTTAAGGATTGACACTTTTTGGGGGGGGGGGGAGTTGTTTTGGGGGGTGTCAGGGGGTTTGGGGATGGGGTTGTGGGGGGGTGGGATGGGGGTGTGGGTGTTTTTGTGGGGTGGTTGGTGGGTTTTTTTTGGGTGGTTTTGGGGTTAAAATGGTGGTGGGTGGGTGGTGGGGGGGGGGGTTCGTACTAAATGTTGTGGGGTTTGGTGGGGGTTAATTTGGTTGGGGGGGGTGGGGGTTTTGGGGTGGTTGGGTTTTGGTTGGGGAGGTTTGGGGGGGGGGGGTGGGGGTTTTTGGGGGGGGGGGGTGGGAATTGGGGGGGGGGGTTTGGGGGGGGGGGGGGGGGGGGGGGGGGGGGATGTAGGGGTGGGGTGGGGGCTTGGGGGGTTTTGGGGGGGATCAAATGTATTTGGGGGTGGGGCATGGGGGGGGGGGGGGGGGGGGGTTAGGGGGGGTTGGGGGGAAAGGTTTGGGGGGGGGGGGGGGGGGGGGGGTAAGGATTTGGGGGGGGGGGGGGTGGGGGGGGGGGGGGAATGGGGGGGTGGTGGGGGGGGGGTGGGGGGGGGGGTGGGTTTGTGGTGTGGGGGTTGGGGGTTTGGGGGGGAATTGGGGGGGGTGGGGGGGGGGGGGGGGGGGGGGTAGGGCTGTGGGGGGGGGTTTTGTTGTTCCTTCCGGATGGGGCTTGGTGGGGGGGGTGGGTGGGGGTCCTATCTATGGGGGGGGTGGGGGGCATTGGGGGGGGGGTAAAGTGTCGGTGGGGGGGGGGGGGGGGGGAATTGGGGGGGGGGGGGCTCAACTTGGGGGGGGGGGGGGGGGGGGGGGTGAACTATCATTTGGGGGGGGGGGGGGGGTGGGGGGGGGGGGGGGGGGGTATGGTGGGGGGGGGGGGGGGGCCTTAAAGCCTGGGTTGTGGGGGGGGGGGGGGGGGTGTGGGGGGGGGTGGGGGGGGGGTAGGGGGGGGGTGGGGTTTTGGTGGGTATGGGGTGTTGGGGGGTTGTAGGTGTGGGGGGGGGGGTTTTGAGGGGGTGGGGGGGGGAAGGGGGTTTTTTGGAGTGGGGGGGGGGGGGGGAGGGGGTGGGGAGTTGGGGGGACTTTTGGGGTTTTTGGGGGAGGTGGGGGGTTAAATTGCAGGGGGGGGTGGGGGGGGTCTTGGGGGGGGTTTTTTGGTGGGGGGGGGGGGGGGGGGGGGGGGGGGGTGGCTTGGGGGGGGGGGGGGGGGGGGGGTGGTGGGGGGGGGGGAGGGGGGGGGTGGGGGGGTTGGGGGGGGGTGGGTGTGGGGTTTTAATTCAACGGTGGTTTTTTTGGGGTGTGGGGGGTGGGGGGGGGTGTGGGGGGGGGTGGGTGTGTGGGGGGGGGGAAGGGGTTTTTTTGGTTGGTGGATGGGGGTGGGGGGGTGGTGGGGGTGGGGGTGGGGTTGAGGTTGGGGGGTGGGTGGGTGGGTTGGAGGCTGGGGGTTGGGGGGGGTTTGGGGGGGGGGGGTTTGTGTGTGGGGGGGGTTAATGGGGGTGTGGGGGTTGGGGTTAGTGGTTTGGGGGGGTGTTGGGGGGGGGGTAAATGTGGGGTGGGTGGTTGGGTAACAAGTGGGTGGGGGGGGGGGGGGGTTTGGGTGGGGTGGGGGTGTTTTGGGGTAGGTGGGGGTAACTTTGGGGGGGGGGGGGGGGGGGTGATTGGTTGTTGTTGGGGGGGGGGGGGGTGGGGTGGGGTTTGTTGTGTTGGGAGGGTTGGTTTAAGGGGTTGGGGGGGGGGTGGGGGGGGGTTGTGGGGGGGGTTGGGGTGTTTGGGGTTTGGGGGGGTTGTACTGGGTTTTTGGATTTTGGGGTTGGGTGGGGGGGTGTGTTAGGGGGGTGGGGGTGGGTGGGGGTTGGGGTTTTTTTTGGGGGTTTGTCTGGGGTGGAGTGGGGGGGGGGGGGGGGGGTGGGTGGGGGGGGCGGTTGGGTGGGGGGGGGGGCCGGGTGGGGGGGGGTGGGTGTTGGTGGGGGGGGGGGGGGGGGGGGGGGGGGGGGGGGGGGGGGGGTTTGGTGGGGGGGGGGGCTTGGGGGGGGGGGGGGGGGGGGGGTTGGGTTTTGGGGGGGGGGTGGTGGTTGGGGGGGACATTTGGGGGGGGTGGGGGGGGGGGGGGGGGGGGGGGGGGGTTTGGGGGTTTTGGTGGGGGGGGGGGGAGTGGGGGGGGGGGGGGGAGGGAAGGTGGGGGGGGGGGTGGGGGGGGGGGTGGGGGGGGGGGGGGTGTGGGGGTAATTTGGGGGGTGGGGGGGGGGGTTGGGTTTTGTTTGGGTTATTGGGGGGGGGGGTACACAAAAGGGGGTTGGGGGTTGGGGGGGGGGGTGGGGGGGGGGGGTGGGGGGGGGGGGGGGGGGTGGGTGGGGTTGTGGGGGGGGTTTGGTGGGGGGTGGGGTTGGGGGGGGGGGTGGGGGGTTGGGGGGGGGGGGGGGGAGGGTGGGGGGGCGGGGGGGGGGGGGGGGGGGGGTTGGGTTTGGGGGGGGGTTGGGGGGGGGGGGGGGGGGGGGTGGGGGGGGGGACTAAGAAAACTGGGGGGGGGGTTGTGGGGGTTGGGGGGGGGGGGGGGTGGGGGTATGGGGGGGGGGGGGTTTGGGGGGGGGTGGGGGGGGGGGGGGGGGGGGGGGGTGGTTTTTTGGGGGGGGGGGGGGGGGGGGGGGGGGGGGGGGGTGGTACATGGTGGTGGGGGGGGGGGTCTTTTGGGGGGGGGGGGGGGGGGTGGGGGGGGGGGGGGGGTTTTTTGGGGGGGGGGGGGGGGGGGTTTGGGGGGGGTTTGGGGGTGTGGGGGGTGTTTTGGTGGGGGGGGGTGGGGGGGGGGGGGGGGGGGGGGGTGGTGGGGGTTGGGGGGGTTGGTTTTGTTTGGGGGGGGGTGGGGGTTTTGGGGGGTGGGGGGTTATGGGGGGTCGTGTTGGGGGGGGGGGGGGGTTGGGGTGGGTTTGGTGGGTTGTGTTGGGGGGGGGTGGTATGGGGGGGGGGGGGGGGGGGGGGGGATGGGGGTGGTTTGGGGTGGGTTGGGGGGGAAGGCCATCGGTTGGGGGGAATGTGGGGGGGGGTGGGGTTTTGTTTGGGTGTGGTGGGGGGGTGGTGGGGGGGGGTTGTTTAGTGGGGAGGGGGGGGGGGGGTGGTGGGTGGGGTGGTGGGTTTAGTTGGATTGGGTTGTTGTTGTGTAGGGGGGGGTGGGGGGGTTGGGTTGGTTAGTGGGTGGTTGGGGGGTTGGGTGTTTTGGGGGATTTGGGGGGGGGGGGGGTGGGGGGTGGGCGGGGGGGGGGGGGGGGGGTTTTGGGTGTGTTTGGGGGTGTTTGGGGGGGGGGGGGGGGGGGGTGTGTTTTGGGTTGGTGGTGGGGGGGTTGGGGGGGGGGTGGGGGGTTGGGGGGGGGGGTGGGGTGGGGGGGGGGGGGGGGGGGGGGGGGGGGTTGGGGTGGGGGGGATTGGGTTCAGGGGGTGGGTGGGGGGGTTGGGGGGGGGGGTGTGGGGTTGGGGTGGGGGTGTGTGGGGGGGTGGTGGGGGGGGTGTGGGGGGGTGGGGTGGTGGTGGTGGGGGGGGGGGGTGGGGTTGGGTTTGTATTGGTTGTTAGTGAGGGTGTGGGGGAGGGGGGGGGGGTTGGTGGGTGGTAGGTGGGGGGGTGGTGGGGATGGTATTTAGGTTGGGGGTTTGTTAGGTTTTTGTTGTGTAGTTGGTGTGGGGTGTTGTGTTTTGTTGGGTGTTTGGTGGATTGGAGTGGTTGGTTTTTTTTTTTGGGGGTGGTGGGGGTCTTTTTTGGTTGTTGGTGTGGTGTGTTTGTTTTGGTTGGGGTTTTTGTGGGATGGGGGTGGTTGGTTGGGTTGGTTATTTGCGGGGGTTTGTGTATCAAAAGGTGGACAGAGAGGTTTAAAGTGTGTTTGTTTTGGGGTTGGGGGGAGTTAGTTTTTAGGAGTAAGGATTTCGGATTGGTCTATAGGATTGGCAAGTTGGGGGTTAGTTGTAGTTGGATATATTATACTTAAAGTGGTGTTTGTGTTCTCTAGGAGGTGGTTAGGGGATCCTGATGGACTGTGGAGAACAATAAATGTGGAGTTTGTTGGTTGGGATGTCTGATCTGTCTGATGTCTTATGATATGGTACTGTGATGTGATGATTGTTGAATGGTGGGTGAGGGGTGTTGTTTAGTGTGGGGAGTGGTTATGAAACTGTCTTGTTGTGTGTGTGTTTGTTTGGTTATGAAAAATGATATATGTGACAAAGGATATCAACTAGTAATGGTTGTGTATGGTGATTGTTGTCTTGTGGGAATATCTTGATGACCCCCTAGTGCTCTAACTCCGATTGGTTATTGTAGGTGTGGATGTTGATTAGGATACTGATGACAAGTGAGATTCATAAGTTTTAGTAGAAGTGTTAATATTGAAAACTGTGAGTAAATAGGGTATTGGGTAGAAGGTGGGGGGTGAGGAGGTGGTTGTTATGGGGGGGGGGGGTGGGGGTTGGGGGGGGGGGGGGGGGGGGGGGGGGGGTGGTGGGGGGGGGGG